>JAOSLQ010059147.1:31133-59078 GCA_025629905.1 Lorius lory | reverse complement strand
TTGGAGCAAGCTGCTCCAGTGGAAGGGGTCCCTGCCCGTGGCAGGGGTTGGAGCTGGAGGAGTTTTAAGGTCCCTTCCAACCCAAACCATTCAGTGATGATGATGATGATGGTGACTGTTTCATGAGCACTGAAACATGAAATCATCCTACAAAACCAACCAACCACCAACAAAATCACATTCAGACTTGCCAGCAGCACAAGAAGGAAGAATGAATGAAGGGCACTGCAGTAGAGATGACCCACAGCAACAGGGCTGAAAAACCAGGGAGAAAAGGTTTATTAATAGTGAAGTACCAAGGAGAATGGGCTGCTCACCCATCACACACAGGAGAATCTGAGTCAGGAAGCTCAGATGGTTGATGCCTTTTGTCAGTGACAGAGGAATCATCCAAAGACCAAAGCACTGTCAGAGGAGGCTGGGGCTGTTGGAGGATGCCACCAGCTCTTCTAAGAGACTTTTAGTCAATTTAGTCAATTTTTGGATGTGGAAGATGAGCAAAACGATGCGAATGGAAGCTCTTGGACATCGTATCCTTTCAGGAGCTGGAAATAAGAAGGTAGAAGACAGCCTGGTGGCACTGGAAAGGGAGATTTGCCTTCAAAATGCTCGATTTCAGTAAACTCAGAGAACTGATAGAGTGAAAAGGCAGAAATACACTATTCCAGTGCAGGGAGAATATAGGAATTGCAATCGATTCACTAAGTCATTAATTCTTTATCGACATCAGAGGAAAGAGCTATAATTTATAAGATTACTAAAGGTGATGGTAAAGGAAAAGCTCAACTACAGAAGGGAAAAGTCGAAATGGAAAAGGCAGAAAACCAAACCCATAAGCAAGAGACATCAGGGATAGCACAAAATAACTCTTAAGCCCATTAATAATGGGACGAAGAGCAAATGAAGTCTTTGTCTATTGCTTTGTAGAGAGGAAAAGCCCCTGATCAATGAAAATAAGAAGAATTAATGCCCTTTTTCACCAGTCTTCAATAAAATTAAATGGTGAATAAGCCTTTACCAGGATTAACATTAACAGAAATAAATACTTCAGCATAGATTGGTGGAAAACCAGGTTAAAGAATACTTAGATAAGTTAGAGGGTTTTAAATGGGGGCTGACTTAATCCTGCACTACTTGAAGAACTGGCTTTGGTAATCTCAGAGCCATTAATGGTATCTCTGGATCCATGGATGGGTTGGGGTGATCCCACAAGGCTGATGTATTGCTTATCTTTAAGAGGTGGGAGAGCTGAGAGGAAGAAGAGCAGGACAGCAGCCAGTTTACCCTCAAGGTCCAGAAAATGCTGGAGCAATAATCACATACCTGAAAACCATTAAGATGAGCAACAGCCAATAGAGATGAGTCAGGAACAAATCATGTCAAAGTGCTCTGAAGTCATTGTAAAGAGGAACAGGCCATGTGGATAGAAGAAAAACAATAGACGTCAAATATCAGCAAGGCTTATTGATTTCAGTGAGGGTTTTGCCACTGATGATATTCTGCTTCTTGTCCCTTGTAGCATGTCCCTTTCTTTTATGATTTCCTTTAAAAATAATCCAGAGGAATATAAAATCTGATGTTAATCAATCAAAAAGCTCCTTTTAAGCTTTAACAATCCAACATCACATATAAAACAGAGAATAAACATTAGAATTGTGAATGGTGCTAGGGCAAGCTTCTTTGTACCCCTTGAGAAGTAATGTGGAGGCTTACATCCCCTCTTAGGCGATGGGGACTTACATCCCCTCTTAGGCGATGGGGACTTACATCCCCTTAGGCAATGGGGACTTACATCCTCTCCTAGGTGATGGGGACTTACATCCTCTCTTAGGTGATGGGAACTTACATCCTCTCCTAGGTGATGGGGACTTACATCCCCTCTTAGGTGACAAGGTGTCTGTGTCTTTACCACCAGTGAATATGAGCAGTGATGTGAGGACTAAGATGTCTTCCCATTGCAGACTCACAGAGGAGGAGCAATAATAAGGTCTCATTGATCCCATCCAGCTCAGCCTTGCAGAACCCTAGAGCAGCCTCTCCAAAGCTCTCTGCTGCTCCTCGCCTTTGCCTCTCCATGGTCTGGTTGGCAGAGGGTTGGTGCTGAGTGAGCACATTTCCTGCCAGGACAGCCTTGCCTCGTAACCTCTTCCCTGCTGCCTGCACGATGAGGCCCTGGTGCAGGCAGCTGGTCCCCCTCAGACTCTGGGCTCTTGGCTTATGCCCCTTTGCACTTCCCAGGAAGCTGTTTATTACCTGCACATGGAACACTCAGCACAGACGTTTCTTTCCTTAGCAGCAAACTGCGGCTCGTGTTTAGTTACAGCTCAATCCTTTTTGTTCTGCTTCGTGGTGATGGGATATCATAAAATGTCTTCACAGTTTGTAGGGAGCTGCTTTCTGGTCAACACAAGAACATTATTTCACAGTGCAGAAAGATTCCTCGCCTTTATTCTACATGGAATGAAAGCTGCAAAATGCCAGCTCCCTCTGCCTCTTCCAGAAGTTTCTTGGGGCCAATGGCTTTCTTCTGCTGGTGCATCAATGGCCTGTGGTAAGCAACATCCCCTCTTAAACCTTCCCTCTTTCCCCCAGGTTATGTTAGCACTCCATTGAACGCTGCCAGCTTAGCTAAGCTAATCCATCTTGTTTTCTTCTTTTCCTCTTTTCTTTGGATGTCTGCAGCTCTCAGCTGCTCTGTTACCAACCCACTGAATGGAGATCAGTGGGAATGCAGAATGGGAAATGGGTGGGACTGTGGCGAATGAACAATCATCTTGGGTTTGAAACAGGCTTCATGTGATAGTATGGGAGAAGCACAGATGGGCACCAGAGAAAGAAACCAGAGGTAAGCAGAGAGATAAGTGACCAATGCACACAAGTCAGCATGTACAGAGTGACTGATGGGCACTGGTACCAGGTACAAAGCGTGGTCCAGGACCTCCAACCTACCTGGGCTGCTTGGCTGAACTAAAGCCAAGAGCAACACCAGTTTGTTGTCCTCTGTAGAGCCCAGGTATGACCCTCAATCTGCTGTTCAGCCTCTGAATGGAGCCACTTTTGCCCTTCAGCCCCTGTGTGATGCCCGTGAAGCTGCTGTCACACCAGACCCACGGACACATAATCACCTTATGCTGCTTTATCACCCTATATATTCTTACAGCATCACCCTCCGTGGCCCTTCACCCATCCATCTCCAGAGCTCCTGGCCTGCAGCTCCACAGCACACAGCTGCATCACCATGAGCTTTATCTCTAATGAAAAAAGCTCACAGGCTCAAGCAGCCCCGGTCCCATCTGGTTCAACATCTGATTCGTTTCAAGTCACTTGAGTCCCAAGTGGAAATCCCCTCCCTTTCACATCTGCTTAGGAGTTGGGGCGTGGAGCTCTCCAGAACAAGAGTCTTCTGCCTGCCTTTGAAGGAAGCAGCTTTGCCTTTGATGTAGCCGTAAGTGAGGAGGTGGCCTCATCTCGCAGTGTAGTTTGTTGGGCATTATTTACAGTTCATAGAGAAAACTAGAAGCAGAGTCTTACAATGCATTGCTAATCCTGACCAGGCTGCATTTAGTACCATTTGAGGCATGCTATAGGTGCAGGTATAGGTGTAGGTACCATCAGATATACTTTACTGTTAAGGTAAAGGAGCCTTTCCACTGCAGTAGGCTCCAGAGGGCACTAACAGGCATTAACACCTTGAGCAGCCCCAGCTGGGACTCACTCTGCCCTCTGCCCAGGAGCCCATTTAAGCTCAGCCTGGATCCCTCCATCTCCCCTTGATGCCATGAAGGATCTGCGTGGGAATTGCTGGATGGGGTCTGACCTGGGTGCCCCTCACTGGATCTCACCCTGACCCATGGGCTGACTTCTGAGCCTCATCACCACGAGCTTGCTGGCGATGGTGGCCTCTTGGTTGAACCTGGCTGTGATGTGTGGGTCTGCTCACCTTGCTCAGGTACCAAGGGCTCTGCTGGCTGTGTTACCAGGCTGGGCTCCTTCCACCCCTGTACCTTTGAAGGCTTTTAAAGCTTAAATCTGTTTGAGATTAAGCTTGGGAAGAAGGTTCCTAGCAGGGAATGAAGAACTTGGTTAAATGGGGCTCTTCCCTGGGACTATGGGGCTTGTGCTGGGGAGATGGTGCTGTCCAGAGCTGCCTTCTAGCCGGTGAATGAAATACTTTTGGGGGTCGATAGATTAGGTTTACTATGTCTTTTTTGGGCTGTGGGAGGGCAATGGGTGTTCCAAGTGGGATATGGGGTGTTCAGATGAGCCCACAGACTCCAACTGGTACCAAGCCACCACATGGTCCAGGAGGTCTGTATTCCTGAGGCATTGTGAATGCCTAGACAAAAAAGGGTGATATAGGTGATATGAATGGTTACAAGCATGGGAGCTGTATGTCCAGGTTATCAATGTGGAAGATGCTGCCTGACCCACAGGCACCCCACCAGCACTGAGACCCAGGGATGCTGACAGTGCAAAGAAGTGCGATGGAGTTAGTAATGCCTGTGAAGCAGCCTTTTAATGCCTGATATTTCTGTGAGGAAGGCTGCATGGTATGGAAAAGGTAGGGCTTTATTCTGGTGTATAATGGAAGCGAATCCAAATAGCAGAGGGCTTATCCTGAACTGGCATCTGAATGTGAATTTCAACAGCTGCACCCATCCACCACTTGCTTGGATATTCTCAACCCTTTCTGCTGCTTTTGCTTCCCTTGCAAGCAGGGGAGCTCACCATGAGCACCTGCAGAGCCATACCGTTATCTTGTGGTTGGATTGCTCCCCATCTTCCTGCAGCGGGTACAAACCCTCTGCTTCGCTTGTGTTCATCACTAGCTGTAAGTAACAGCTTCCCATATCCTACCATTGGCACTGAGCTTTGCCTGTCAGAGCAGGGAAAACTCCTCTTTTCCGGTTATTAAATTGTCTATCTGAAGTTGAACATGTTGCAGCTGAAACGCTGATAAAAGCACGAAATGCGGAGCTGCTAATCCGAAGCTATAGCAGCAATTTAGCTTGCTAGCGTGCAGTAAATAAGACTTACCTGCTGTTCTTTGATCCCCCTTTCTTCTCTTATGAACTGCCTGTGTTGACAAATTATGTCACCAAAAAGAAATTCAAGGCTTTGATGAAATAAGAGGAAACGTGCATGTGCTGGGAGCTAAAAACTGGGCTGAGATAAACGCGGTTGGATTGGGCAGGGCTGTGAGAAAGGGCTGGGTTGGCAATGGGAAGTTTGGGGCCAAGAGCAGCCATGGGGGTCTCAAAGCCACCCTGAGCCCCACGCAGGCTTTGGGAGGTGTTTTAACCACAACAATGGAGCTGTGGCCACGTGTGGTTGATGCTGCTTTGGGTTTATAACAGTAAACTGGAGTTTCTGTAAAGGGGCAGAAACTGATGCTTTGTTAAAGGAAGAGGCACCTCAAAGGGAGTGACTGACCCTGTGTGTGGTGATAAGAGACTGGTTAAGGGTGAGGTTTGGATCCATGGCTTTGAAGAACTCATGGAACTTCACTATTAGAATGCTAACAGTGGTGCCTGAAGGGTTTGGTGGAGCTCGGACACAAGTCTCGGTCGAATTCCAGGTTTCTGAACTGCTTCCCAGAATGTTAGAACCAAACCCAATAGGTTTCCATGTCTGCTTCCTGGAAAACATGACAGGAGCGACAAGTGAGATGAGATTCCAAAACAAGGGTGAAGTTAGAAAGCGCATATCTGGACCTGAACTTGTCTGGAGGCTTTTATATCCAGACTCTTCATCGGCTCTGTTGCAGAGCGTGAGGCTGCCCCTTGCATCCTCCCTTCCCAAGTGTAGGATGGAGTGGAGCGAGGCTCCTTACTGAGCTCAGTCCTGACTTCTGATGTAACTAAATAGCTGTGCAGTCAGGGTCTCGAAAACCTTGTTCTTCCCTGACTCTAGGCCTGTGGTTGAAGTAAGCTTTGGTCATGTGCATAAGGTCTCAGACCGCACCGCGCTGTGGTCCAGCGCTGTGGTCCCTACCCTGTCTCCAGCAGCAGCCAGCTCCAGATGCTGCAGATGATGCATGAGGTGTGGTGGCAGGCACATGCACAAGAGGCTGTTCCTCTTGATTTCCCCTCACAAAGATGTTGTTATTGCTCAGGAACTGGCTTGAATCTTGATCTTTGCCCCCGCAATGACTCTGGATATACTTACCCACACAGAACTTGGGTCTCTCCTTGAGCGTTGCCGATTTATGAGCATCTATGACCTCTTCTATCAAATTTAACAGCACATTTAATCAGTTTGGAGTTTGCCACTTCACCTCGATGAACATGATTTGACCATTAATTAATCAATAGTATAGTTAAATCATCCTTTATATAGTAATGCATTCAAATTAGTAAGAGCTAAGCCCAGAGGAATGACACAGGAATCCTTAATGTATCTTTCCAGTGGCTCCAGCACACAATGCCTTGGGAAAATGCAGTGTAGGTGTGATGGCACAACTCAAGTTATTGTGCACAAGATGGATCTGTGCTGCCTGAATGTTCCTTTTCCTGTTGTCATGATCTGGATGAAATAGGTGGAAAAAGGCAGGATATCATTCCAGAAGGACTGAGGCCATGGCCAAATAAGATGCTTGGAATATGTGACACAGTGGATATTGCTGTGGGTCCAGGTAAAATATTACAGGTGGGGAACCTGAGTGTCACTGGATTGGAGAGGATGAAACAAGCACAAACCCCCTGTTAGGATGTCTTAAATGCCCATGTACCTTTAACCCCCCCCAGTATAAATAGCTAATACAAAAGGCATGGGTTTCAGTAAGTCCAGGCTCTGCAGTTGACACCAGGGTTCTTTCTCTTGCCTGTAAGTAGCAGAAATACCGAAGATCAGTCAGATAAATCTAAGCAATAACTGAATAAGGGGATATTCAGTTAAATGCCCCACTTTGTATCCTGTCAAAACATGGTCCCAGCAAGCCTATGAGCCACATGTGCAGAGGTTGTTGCTGGAGCATGTGGTTTAATCAGATTCTAATGCATTAAAGCCCAGAAATTTTCCTGGTTGTGTATAAGTGAATGTATTACTGAGGATAATAACCAAATTAATCACTTTTCCACTGGAAGTTGAGTGGTGACAACTGTAATTCTGAGGTTTCCCAGGGTTTTAGGTCCATTATGGTATATGTTGTTTTCATTCTTTGAGGCATTTGATTTTTACCAGCCTAAAGCAGCTCTTCCTGCTGCTCTGAGGTCTCATTCCCTTCTACTGAATGCTTCCCAAATGGATGGGAGATGGACAGCAGCTTCACATTGACCTTGCCCAGCACAACTTAACCACAACTGCTCCATGTGAGTATATTAATGCCTCCATCCCCACTGACTGGCACACACAGAAGCCCATGCTTGATGCTCAGGCAGGCTCTGCAATTCATGGGTAGAGCCTTACAATTCCTCTTCATCTCTCACATACGGCTCAATAAATACACTTGGTTGAAGCTTGACAAAGCTGCTGGAGCTCCAGAGGGCTCATGAAATCAGTGTTCAGTCACTTCTTTACCTGCAGAAGCACCCAGCGGAAGGCATAGATCATTCCTTGAGGGAATGGGTGAATGGGAGAAATGGAACATCTCACCAGGAACCAATATTGCCTGACAAGGTTGGGGGTAGCAGAGCAGTTTTCATGGTAGTTTTCCTGCCTGAGGCACCTCCCTTTTGCTGCCAGCAGAATATACAGGACAAATGATGTTAATAGCAGAGAGAAGGGATTACTGACAGCATCCCCACTTTCTTCCTTGCCTCTCATCACAGCCACTGGCACAGCATGGGGGAAACCCCTTTATGTGAAGTTCCTTTGTGCCTTTTTGCTGCATTAACCTGCCCAGGGCTGGTGATGCCCTGAGGACAGAAGGGGATTAGCCCTTCACTAACCCTCTGATCCCCAGGGGTCTGCACTTCTTGAGCCTCCTCCAGGGAAGCTTTCACCTGCAGTAAGTGGAAAGGTGTCCATGGGCTCCTGCCAAAGGCCTGGGCAGAGCAGCTAAGGACAGCAAACCTCCTGCAGCCCCTTAGGGGAGGTACTGGGGGCTCACAGAGCTGGGGAGGCACAACCAGGAGCAGCTCTGCCCTGTCTGAGTCTGCTGTTTCCTGCTTTGCTGGCTCGGGGCTGTGCAGCGGAGCCTTGCCAGCGCTGGCTGCCCATGGAAGCAGGCTCTAAGCTAAGGGAGGTTGGTGATTCCAGACAAGCTCTGCTGCACCACCTGTGCAGGGCAGGTCTTTACCCTCCCCTCTCCTTAATTCATGCGTTTGTTTTGTCTGCATCTCAGGAGCTTGCGCTCTCCAAGCCCAAGGAATGGGAGGTCACAGCTATGCAGGAGCCCAGCACCCTTTTGCTGTAGAGAAAGGGCTGAAGCTGGCGTGGGAAGCCAGGGATGGATTTCTTCTAAAGCCTTTTAACACCATTGATACAATAACAACCATTTGGGTGATGCGAAGGGGGCTTGGAGCAGGCTGATGTCAGGAGACAGCCAAGAGGCCAGGCCAAGAGCAGTGATGGGGTCTGTGCTCTCTCCAAACCTGGCCTAATTTAAACTTGCAAGTGAGCTCAAAAGCCCTGCTGCTTCCTTCTGAAGCTATTGCCTTCTCCCCGTGCAGGTGCAGTTCAACCGGTCCCAGCTTGAAGGCTTTTAGATGCCCATCTCTGAAGAATAAATACCGCCTTCCCCCTGCATCAACACATCCTGGTCCGCAGGGGAACACCAGTGGCTGGGAGTGAAGGTCTGGGAGGGCTTTTGTAGCTTCCTGTTGTTATCTCGAGCCTTTATCTCTAAAATGCAAAGGCTTTTACAGACTTCGTATTCTATTAGAGCAACAGCGAATGCCCTCGTTCTTCAGGTATTTATAGCAACTTCTGCAGCTCCTATAATAACTCTTAGTGGCTCAGCACCTCGCAATATGATGTCTTGTTATCCCCGTTCCACATGTATGAAAAGTAGGGCACACAGAAATTAAGTGATTTTGGCAGGATTTCCTATAACCCAATACAATGCCTTGACTATAACACCACCTTTGTACCAGTTTGTAGCTCGGGTGGGGCACTGTGGACTTGTACTCTTCTCTTTGCTTAAGCTTGTACGTTATTGAGACACATAAATATTGATGCAAGAATAGTGCCTGGATTTCCAGCAGTCCTGAGGCTCCTCAGATGTCTCTGGGCTCAATGCAGGCACCCAGGACCTCTGAAAATGAGGTTTTAGGTGTTTAAATAATGGTGTTGTACTGAGTGGCAGAGCGGAGATCAACAGGCTTGGTTAATTGTTACATGACACTTGGTCTCGTTCAGCAGCTGAGCTGTGGATAAGCCCAGCTCCTGTGAACCTGGGGCAGAAATAGGTGCAAGGCTCCCTGGGGAGCTCCACAGAGCTCAGTGCTATTGGAATCACCAAGTCCTGCTTTCCAACTTAACCCTTTTTATCCTGGCTTGCTATCAGTGACCTCCCCAGCCACACGAGTTGGAGCTTCAGGCCTTTGGCTATGTGTGTGATGTGGTGTTTGCCGCAGGGGCTGGACCGTTCGGATGCTTGAGCTGCATAGTGCTTTGCAAGGTGACAAGTTAATGCTGTGATATGTGGATTAACTTCTTTCTTCTTATTCCCTAATGATGGAACAGCTCTGGGATGCGTGGTGTTTGCAAGCAGTAAAGGATGACAGCTGGGCAAAGGACTGGTGTTGATAGAGGAATCCTTCTCTAAGCTGCCAATGCTGCTGCTGGAGGATGTTTTTATGCATCTGGAGATCTGCCCTCCCTTCTCTTCCATGCCTCAGCCCATTGCAAAGCTTGGGCATCGCTGAAGTGCCTGCTTTTCTGTGCCATCAGCAACAGCTTTGGCTGATGTGAACAGTGCTGGGCTGAGCAGTGTGTCTGGTCCCATCATCCCTGAATAACATCCAGAGCTGCATCAAGGACAGCTTTGTCCTGAACCACGCTGCACTTGAGATTGGGTTGGAAACTCCAGGAAAATGGCTTCTCCTGATAAAATTAGTATCAATATGGGGACAGCACTTCATCAGGTTCTCATTAATCTTGCTCTGGGAATGCCTATTACTTCCAGCCACGGTGTCTGGTACTGCTCAGTACTAAACATGCGTGGAACAAACCGCTCCTGCCCCAAAAGGGCTGGCAGTGCAAAGCTGTGCCGGCTTTGGATCCGTTTCCTTCAGCACATGGACATCAAAGGTCTGCAGAGCCCTTGGTGCCGATGTGTTACACAGCTGTAATCTGGGAAAATTGGTAGGTATGGACACAGGATGTTTCAGAAGGATTACATTTAGTGCGGTACAATAGCCCTTTATAGCCAGGGCCTTAATGCGCTGCAGTTCATGATGGTAATTAGTTGGATTAAGTTGTACTGATATAAACAAAGTAATAATGAGACACAGTAAATGCAATAAGCAGAGCTCATCCTGTGCCAGCTGCAGAGGCACTGTGGCATTTTGGGTCCTTGTGGTGCTGGGGAGGATGTTTGCGGCCACCCCAGGGATGTCCTGCTGCGGTGGTGGCTGCTGAACAGAGCAGGATGGGGAGCAGAAGCATCACTGACATCTCAGGCAGCAAACTGGTACCAAACCCCACACAGGTGACGGCACCTACTTTCACATGAGAGATGAAGGGCTTGGAGGAAAAGGTGAAGCAGCAACGCTAGAAGTAGAAAATCAACTGAAATTGCAGCTTTGCTGTGTTTTAATTGCGTTAATTCCAGTTCCTTCTGCTCGAAGACATCAAATTTGTGTTGAAATTATTCAAAGCCGAGCTGCAAGTCTCAACATCAGAGCTCCCATTACACTTCTTTGTGACCTTCCCAACATAAACCCCACCATATTGTTGTTATTTTACATCTTCAGAGTATTATTATTGGGCTCCTGAACTCTGCTGCAGCTTGATTTATAGAAACTGCTTAGTCACTGGCAGCAGAGCAGTGCTGGGAGTGGGAGTGATGCTCAGTGGTGCTTCAGCAGAGGCTCCTGCCAAGAAGCAGCCGCTGCCCTTCAGACATCATTGAAAGCTGTTGCACGTTTCCCTCTCATGTCTGACTTCTGGAGCTGTTGCAAACCAACCCGACCTCCTTCCCCATGAAGAGCCAGGGGTGAAACACATCACGGCTTGGTTAATGCGTCCCTTCCAATCAGCCAGGGAAGATTTAACGTCCTTTGCATGAGAAGCCATCTGTTGTGCTGTGTGCTTTGGGAGTGCTGCCCTAGGTTTTGGGGAGGTTGTGCCCCTGTGAAGTACCAAGGAGGGATTCAGGCTGCAGAAGGAGCAGTTTGAATGGGCAGAAGTAGTCAGCAATGTGGGAAGGAGCTGCTGTGCGGCCAGGTTGGGATGGGATGGGAGGGAGGTGGGGGCTTGGCACCATCCTTGCACTGGGCACTGAAGAGCACTTCCAACATTAAATCCAGGGGGATGGTGCCTGCTGCTTAATCACATTAATTATGGTGTCTCTGACCCCACTCGGGAGCAAATGCTCTGAGCAGGAGTTGCAGGACAGGCCCTTACAAGAAGGGTGTTTTTCCCAGGTTGTGCATGCACCAGGGCATAGTAAACGCTAATAACTCACAACTGTCTGAACAAACCAATTACAAACCTGTTTCTTTCGGTTATTTGCTGAGTAATGACTATGCTAAACTCTTTATAAAGCATATAGAAAATCACAGACCTCAGCTCCGTGCCACGTATGCCCTGAATGGGAAGGGAGCGATGCCCTTGTCCACCACCTCTTCAGTCAAACTGCTTTATTCCTGCTGCAGAACTTGATGCTCTGTGTAGCAGCAGCCCAGAGCCCTTCAAAGCCTGCAACAGAAAAGGCTTTAAAACAAAAGGTATTGAGCACTTCCATCCTGATGTCTTCCGTGGACAGGTTTAAGAACCATCGAATGATGTGTGCTTGTTTGCAAGGGGTTGGTATCCCGGGGGTTTGAATGGGATAGTTCAAAGAGCACCCATCAGTTAAGTAGCTTAGTCTTTAATTTCATTCACACTGGAGTAAGCCACGGGCAGATATTCTCAGGGAGCTAACGGGAGAAAAACAATGGCTCTATTTGGCAGAGGCCAGGGGCTGAAAGGTATCAAAGGTATAAAGTCCTAAACTGCTGAGAACACTTGAAAATAACAGATTAGTTCTCCTGACTCAAGGCTTTTATTCTTTTTGACTTATTTCATTGCCTTTTCTTCCATCCTGTGTTGTGGTGACTCAGTGTGAAAGGTCTGTAATAACGTTTCATTGCTGTAAAGTCACCAGATAACCACTATTCATCCCCTCGTCTAAGCCAGTTCCAAATGTTTAGAATATAGCCAGAAATGGGCTGACATCGATAGAACAGGGTGAAATAAGAGATGGGAAGAGCACTAAAAAGCCAGGTACTGAGGAATCATACACCAGAAACCAATGTTTTCTATCTCTGTCGGAAATCAGAAGTGGCACATGGTGACCTGGTGCTGTACAGAGCTATCACATGGGATAAGTGGAGTCACAGCAGAGCATTTCTACCCTTCTCCTGTTCAAATGGTTGCCCTTGCTCACAGATATGATGCTGGAGTCGGTATTTTCAGGAGCTTTGCAGCTTACTTGGTCTCATATCTGACACTTTCTGGTCTTTGTGTGGTCCTCTACAAGTGCTGTGAGCTGAGCATCCTGCAGTAGCGGATCTGAGCTGAGATGGGAGCCACCATCTGGTTCAGCTTAGGTTCTGGTGTTAGAGCAGCTGGAGGATAAGGTGCAACCTTTCAAAGCTCAGTTTGGAGTTTGCCAGCTCATTCAGATGCCCAAATGCTGCTCTATAGAGCAGAGAGCATCATCTCGGAGGCTGATTTCCTCTCGTAGCAGGGGCATCTGAGGACTATATTCTGAGTAGAGACATCAAGACTTGGCCTAATAATAAACCTATTGACTTCAGGCATTTGGGGGCAGAGGTTCAATAAACTTGCATTTCACTGAGCACAGGGTTGGCCAAGTCGCCTCTGCTAAAAGCACATCTCTTCTGAAGCAACCAGGGCTCCAACTGCAGCAAAATGGGGAGTGGATAAGAAAGTGCTGGCCTGGCAACGTTGCACAGTCGCATCTCAGTCTGTGTCCAGTTCTCATCCGTTCTCTGCTTTCAGCCCAATAGTAAAGTCCTATTTATTTACTTGGCTCTACTGCGTTAATGCAAAAGCCACTTAACACCACAACAAGAAGGAAGGACATTTGCAACCAATTATGGTATTGCTGATCAGTCAAATGGTGCTGGAAATTACATGTTGAAGTTCAGCCCAGGCAGCTGATCAATTACCTGGTAGCTTGGCACTGGTGCACGCTATCAGCTTCATAAATCAGTGTAATTCAGTTGCTACACCAGAATATAGATGTGTACTCGATATGGCATCAATATTCTATAGCGATGGTTAAAACTAGTTGGCCAAAAGCTGTGCTCTCTTATCTGCTGTGCAGCCCCACTGGTGCTCCGGCAGCCAGGGTGGAATTTGGCTGAGTTGTGCTTTAAATATACCCCTGGGCATCATTTAAAATCATGTTTTTCAAGCCTTTCTTTTCTTTGCAACCACAAGGGAAGTTAGCACTCCAGCATGTAATTCAGGGCTGACCAAATTGCCAGCCTAGCTATCTGCTTCAAGAGGAAGACTTTCTCTTTGGTGGCAGATGCACATCTTGGCTGGTTTATGCACAGCTTCCTCTTCTTAATTAGCTCTGACATTTTAGTGATCATAATATGGGGTTGGTTTAGAAGTGAAGGCTCAAAGCCCTGGGTTTTCAAGTTTGCTTTAAGTGCATGGAAACCAGGACACTTCTAACGGTGATGGGCTGGAGCATAGAAAACCAGGAGCTGCTGGAAGCACTGATGGTTGCTTCTCCCACACCTGATAGCACCAGTCTGTGCTCTGTGCTTGTATCTCACTCTTGTCCAACTGATCTTTGTTTGCCCTCCCATTCTGCGCCAGTGACAACTGCAGTTCACTGGTAGTTCCCAGCTCTGCTGTACTTCTCCTCCAGGGAATCCGCTGTTATCAGTGCATGTTTGTATTTGGGAGCATGTACAGGGAACTGAGTCATGGCTGCGCTAGGTGCTTTGCAGAAGCAGGATTTAAAGAAAGGCAATCCCTGCCCTGAGGGTCTTGTGTTTTGCAGGCACTAACAACAATGGTCATGCAGCATACAAAGTATAGATATACAAAAGGCAAGGGCCCCTCTTGGGTGCTGTGATTTGGTTGGGCTCATGCTTGGCTGAGAATGGAGGGAGGAAAGCAAACCTTAGCTCCTCCATTGCCCAGCCATAGGCAAGGTTGTGTTTGGAAGGGATTTTGGCAGGAGGGAGTTGCAGGGATGGTTTGGGAGGAGGAGGAGGAAGGAGTGGCTGCTCAGATTTTATCGGGAAGGTTTTCCCAGGCTTAAAAGAAAGCTGGGCAGAAAGTGAGGCTGCGCTTAGGGAAGGAGCTGACAGGCGGATTACAGAGGCTGGTGGGGCAAAGGTGATGGGCTGGCCGTATGGTAGGTGGGTTATTGGTTCAGCGAGGTAAGAGGAGATGTGGAAAGGTAACAGGAATACAGAGGGGAAGGCAAGAAGCTTCTGAATTATGTAAGCGAAGGACCAGAGTGGTTGTGGAGTGAATTGATGTGGTCTTGAGGGCAGCTGCTGGAACGGGAGACGATGATAACTGATGGATGAAGAGGGAGGCTTGGTGGAGAACAGAGAGAGAGAAAGGGGTTTAGATGTCTATAAAGGCAAGCTTGAGACATGGTTCCAAAGCAACCCAGCCTGCCTGTGCTGGGTGAGATTGTGGGCCTAAGTGAGAGGATGGGGGTCTCCTCTGGCTGAGGAGGAAAGGGGGAAAGAGAGAGGATGGCAGCAAACAGCCTATACCTGGCTTATGAGGAGGGGTAGAAAGCGGTGATCTGAGCTGTTCTGTGGAGCTGTTGCTGTCTCTGAGTTATCTGAGTGGTTTTGCCATCTATTTTTTGATGAATGGATCTTTACATCATTACTGATCCTGGTAACTCACCCAGCACCGTAAAATGCAGGTGGCTGCGGGGGGTATCCTGGCTGTTCCAGCAGCCTGATTCTCCAGCATCTCCCACCAGCTTCACACCAGTGAGGTTCCTTTTGCTGTTTCCGGTTCATAGCAGAAGAATTACTCTGGGAATATCTTGTCTTGTGGTGGTTTGTCCCTTCTGGCTCTGGCCATCACCAGCAATGGTCAGTGGAGACAAGAGCAATGATTAAACCCTAGATGCTTGCTTCTCTTTTTCCAGTTTACCCTTTCCAGTTCTCTTTTCCATTTACCCATTCCCGAGAAGAGACACAGCCAAGGAACGTTCCCCTTAATGTCACAATGCAGAGTAATGCCTAGAGGAGACTTCCAAAGATAACTTTGTATTTGTCCTGTCAATGCAGGACATTGGCGATTTTCTTCCCACCCCAAATATTTACATCTGGAAATGTGATGAAATTGGTTTTTTTTCCTCCTTAATCTGTTTGGCTGGGGAAAAAAAATAGCTTTTATATTGCTATTTCAGTTTGTTCATGTTGGAATATAAAACCAGGGTGTAGAACAGTTGGGTTTGGGGGGGATTTATCAGTTTAACTCAGAGAGCATCATATCCCAGGATGGAATGATGCAAACAAGGTGTGAAAACCTGGATCCAGAGGTATGAGTAGCAGTATTTCCTTTAGTTTTCCTTTATTGTGCATAATGGGATAATTCACACTTTAAAGAGGAAGCACTGATTTCTCCAAAATAGGTGATGACTTTGTGATCCTTTTCAAATCAGAAGCCATCTGCAAAGAATCCCAGACTGGTTTGGCTTGGAAGGGACCTTAAAGCTCAGCCAGTTCCAACCCCAGGGACACCTTCCACTAGAGCGGGTTGAACATGCAGCTCCCAGTGCTATTACACAGCAAGGAGGATCTGCAGGAGGACTTTCCTGCTGGGAAACAGAGCCCCACATGATGGACATCTCTCTGTTCAGGCTCCTCTCTCTGCTATCCCAGCTGCAGTACCGCGTTTGCATAAGAAGCAACAGGGTGAGTAATGCCTGCCTCTGCAGACATCAAATGCTGCAGGTATTTTGTGGTAAACCTGTTGCTGCTCTGGGCAGGGAGGACGCACTTTACTCTGAAAGCAAAGGATGAAAGCCTCTGTGGCAAAGGCTGGGCTTTGAAAGCGACTGAGCCCAATCCCCTCCACAAGCAACTGTTGTATTATCACAATAGCTGATCTCCCAAAGCACTTGGGGCCATGGAGCCAGCGCACGCTGCAGCCTTGCAGCCTTCTACTGGTGCAGCCGAGTGTCTCGATCGTACTCCAGCAATATATCACTGTTCAATGCAATGGAACAGTGGATTTAAGGGATTCACCTCTTCAGGTTGCTTGTTCAAGCATGCTCAAGGTGGCACACAGTGAAAACAACCACTCTTAGATGGCTTGCCTATAGCTGTGCCCTAAAATGGCTGTATTTGTCCAATTCCCAAGCTATAGGTGTGTGGTGATGCAGACCTGGGGCTGTTGTCACCAAACTGAGTCTCAGAATGGAGCAGATTTGCACCGTTCCTCTCTGTTTGTAGGTAAAAGCGTTACTTGAGAGCCAGGTCATGGATGTAGCTGATGGGCAGACCTTGACCTGGGTGCTGGGTTATTGCCACCTACATCACTGGAGCAAAACTCTGCTTTCTTACCTGGAGATAAGGCTGCAGGTCCCTGGATTAAAAGCAATGTTAAGGAGCCACATTAAAAACATTATTCTACAGGGTGGCCTGTGTGCAGAAGCTTCCTCAGTGAGCGTGTGCAGTGGTAAATGGGCAGGAGAACCCACGCAGGAGGATTTTCCCCCCTCTATAAGCAGAGGAAATGGATTTCCTGTGGAAGAGCCAAGAGGTTTTATTTACTGTGAAAACTCCGAATCCTGCTCTCCATTTCCCAGCAAGATAAAATGC
This sequence comes from Lorius lory, assembly GCA_025629905.1. NCBI lineage: Eukaryota > Metazoa > Chordata > Aves > Psittaciformes > Psittaculidae > Lorius > Lorius lory. The sequence goes on along the minus strand of JAOSLQ010059147.1, from coordinate 42,141 downwards.
AGGCACTTGGTTGAAAGGCAAACTGAATGCTCCAGAGGTTTAATTACCACCGCTCTCTAACTGGAATCAACACAGAGCATACTCTGCAGCGCCCAGCTTCAAGGAGAAATGCAGCTCCCCATAAGGCAGTCAATAAAAGGAAGATCCATAGCATGCACTCAGGTTGTTGTGGTCCTTCCCTCGCAAATGCTCACTTTCAAACCTCAGGTTCTCCCTTAGCTGTTATCAAACTCCATAGCTCCTTATTCCTATGCTTTTCTGTGTATAATATCTATCAATGTGGCACTGAATTAAGGGAGTTCACAGCCCTGGAAACTAAATTGCCTGTTTTTCCTGGTCTGAACTAGTCTCAATCCTGGCAATTATTCAGTCATAGAATCGTTGTATTACTGCAGCTTTATAAGGATCTTGGTTGGAAAAGGTGTCAAGAAGGCAGGTGTGGGTTTGGTGTGATCTCTGGCAGGGGCCTCTGCTCTGTGGGATGAATCAGGCATAGAATCCCAGACTGGTTTGGGTTGGTAGGGACCTTAAAGCTCATCCAGCTCCAACCCCTGCCATGGACAGGGACACCTTCCACTGGAGCAGCTTGCTCCAAGCACAGGTACTGCTGGCAATGGAGCTGCACTCCCTGCCTTCTGCCAGGGATCAAGCCCTGGCTTTACATCATGGGATGCTCCCAGGCTGGAGATGTTTATACAGGAGCTGCTGTAGGAACCACATAAGTTGCTCTTAACCCTGTTCTACACTTACTTCTGCATAAGCAAGGGTTAGGTTTTCTCATCGTCACCAGCAGCACACTTTGTATCCTGCCCCTACGGACTCACGGCAATAAGAGACCCTAAGCACAATCCTTGTCCAAAGCAAGCATTATCCCGGTTAGTGCCAGCACTTTCCAGCACTAGTATTTGGGCTTTTTCCATGCTCTTAATCTTATAAATTGAATCAAGCCTGATGATAAAAGTGACTTCCTGGATATTGTGTAACAGCTTGTGCCTGTCAGGATGGGAGACAAACAAACCTGACCTTGAACTCAGCGTTTCCTCACAGCAGGTAGGAGCTTCCAATAGGCTGCACTGATCTGGGGATTGCCAGAGGGGGCTCCTGGTCTCCTCAATGCCCTGGGACAGCAGTGAGGCTTCCATGGCAAAGAAGCTTTGGAAAATGCTTTGGATCCCCCTCTGGGGACCGGAGGATGCCCCGGAAAGCACTGCGGCAGGAAGGCAGCAGCGTGTTCCCGCTCCAGAAAGGCGGCAGAGGAGGAATCCCGTCCCTATCTGGCATGGTTTAACCTCCCGGGATTAATTAAAGGCTTTCTCAGTTTTTCTTTCAGACCTCACAACATTCATCTCTGCCTCACTGAGTAGGGAAAGGCAGAGGCATCTTTGGTGAATCACCAGCCTGGTCCAGTTCGCAGTTTTACATTGCAGTAATAGCTTTTTCCTAAGGGAATACCACAGGAAGGGCAGACTTTGGCTTCTCACCACTGGAGCATTACATCATTAACACGAGCTGGAAATCCGAGCAGTTGGAGAAACAAATGATCCCTAAATCCAGCAATCCCCCTTCCCTTGGTGCTTCTGTCCCCTCTTCCCTGCGCAAGGGGATAAGGTAGGTGATGGTGTTGGCAGAGCCAATGTGGGGCAGGGCACCATATGCATGGTGATGCTACAGGAGCAGGGATGTGTCCTGCATCCTCTGAGCCGGTAGCAGTGCCAGGACTGGAGCCTAATGGAGCTCTGGGATAGCAAAATCCTTCCTTCCACAACTCAGGTTTGTGGTGATGGATGCAATGGCAGGGAAGGAGCCACACGTCTCAGTGCTCTCTGAAACACACAGGGTCTTTCATATGGTTTCCTAATACCAGAGAAAGATGGGACCGGAGTCTCTGGTTCTTGAGCATCCTGAAGAAGCACCACAGCTCCTGGCTCAGCAAGCCCTGAGGATGTGCATGGTCTCTATCCACTGGCCCTGCAGACCCTCTGGCTATGCCCTGGCTGCAGCGTTTGTTTCCTGACCCCATTACCTATTCCCGTTTGCATTTCAGCTGCTTAGCCTTGATTATTTTAAGCCCCCTCTATCTGATTATCAGCAACCCAGCCAGGCAGATCGGAAGCTTCCTGCGGGATCCCTGGCAGTGTTGCAGGAAGAATTTTGCCTCATTTATGCTCCTGGAGGTGGTTGATCCACAAAAGGGCAGGGGAGAAGTTATGGGGGCAGCTCAAGACTCCCCTGTGGTGCAGGCTCATAAATCTGGGATACTCTGCTGGGTGATGCTTTTCCTTGCTCCCAAGGGCATGCAGAGATGCAAACTCTGTCCCCAGGAGGTGTTGGTGACAGGCACCACATGCAAACCTGCATCCGCACCGCAGGATGCTTCCGGGAGCAGAGAGGAGCATGGTTGCTGCTGCTGACCAGCGCAGGGACACGGTGGCATGGCAGGATGCAGCAGATGGGTACCGAAACCCTGTGCAACCCTCCCAGAGCTGCCCTGCTCTTGCTTTTCAGTTTCCTATTGTTATCCTAACGCCATCCTCCTCCTCCTCCTCCCCCCAGCTGGATGAAGAAGCCTCCAGCTGGCCTAGGAGGCTTATCAGCTCTGTCTGGCTGGGTGTTAACAGTCTATTTGCATAAGTACCTGTCCCCATCATATGCTGCCTGCCTTTGTGACTCATGTGCTTGTTTGTTTCTCCTTCAGCAGCCAGGCTTGTGCTGTGCTGCTCCCGGAGGTACCAGGGCAGATGCCACCACCGCGGGATGGATGCTGAGCATCCTTCCTGGCTCACCCACTGCTCCTGCCCTGCGGGACCAGCTTGGGAATGAACCGTGGAACTCACTGTTTTCTCCTGATTGTCGAGGTAGAATTGAACTTGAACACTCCCTTTCACACTTCCAGATGAGGAAAGCAAGGCTTCCCCTGGGCTGCAGTCCCAGCTTGTATGGCAAGGCAGGGTGATGCACCAGTGTGATGGGTAACTCTCCTCCCTGCCGTTAGGTGGGCATGAGCTGGGATCCTTAAAGGCCTTTCTGAACTCAGGTCTCAAAGGCAGGGGCAGCACAGACTGACTCCTGTGCATTTGCTGTGCTGGAGCATCACTACAGCTCTGCTCTGAGTGCTGATGGTGACCGTGGAGTCACCTCCTCAGGTAGGAGCTGAGTGGTCTTGATTCTGCTCATTAGCTCTGAAAGGTTTCTCCATCCATAATAAGGAAGTCATTAGTGTGAAACTTCCACTGCCAGGTACGATTGATTTGGAGATTATAACCACTATAAAGGGGGGGATGTACTGCATATACAATGTTTTAAAGTCCTAGCATGTTGCTTTGGTTGTATGGCATTTGTGGAGCTCACCAGAGAATGGCTCAGGCAGATGGGTGGCTGCTGAGACAAGGAGGCACAAAAGCACAACGTAATCAGTTCTAAGTAAGGTGAAGTTTGATGGCTTTGTAATGGAAAATCACTGCGGTGCTTGAAGGTAGACAGGGTTAGGTCCTTAGGACCTTAGTACAAAACACATAAGAAAAACAGAACAGAAAACCAGGACCTGGGGATGGGGAGTATCAGGGCCTAGCAGACTGGGACACAGTTAAACTGGGCACAGTTAAACTAACTGATGGGTAGGACAGGATGATTGCGATGTTTGTGGTGTTAATGAACCCATCAAGCTGGTGTCAACATCTACTGGGGAGTATCAGGGACTAGCAGATGTCCAGGATGGAAGCAGTTAAACTAACTGATAGCTAGGTTTATTGCTATGTCTGTAATGTTAATTAAGTTGATGCTTCAAAGACTGCCAGAAGTGATGAAGATTGTTGGGAGAAGTAAACGACCCTCAGAGACCACCACCACCTTTGTGTATGGATGTGGGAAACTTTCTGGAAAATGATGTCATTCATGTGTAGCCTCATGAATATATAATGTATGCATGCCCAATGACTATATAAGGATGGCCTGTGTAGCAGTAAGGTGATACATGTTAGGAGGAGCTATCCCCCGTGTCTCCCGACGCCACAATAAAGAATACCTGCATGTCCACTTGAAACCTTTGTTGGTGAGTTTGTTCCTGGAGTTTTCCCCAAATCACTGCTTGGAGCCTGTTTTCACAGGGCAAAGGTAAATTCACATCAATAGCTTGTACATCCTCTGTGGAAGGGCTCTAAGCCCACCCTAGGAGATGGACTCCATGATTTCATAAGTCCTCATGCTCTTGTTGCTGTGATATCTTACAAATAGGGTGTGCAACCTTGAGGCTCTCCATGCTTGCTGTTCAGTTTGGGATCCCCTCTGCAAGAAGCGGCCAGTACTGAATAAGTTCTTCTGAATGTGGCCTAGAAACATGTCCTGGTGTGTTCTGTTTCCCCTCCATGGCTGCTGAGCCAGGGAATCAGCTGCCCAGCCAGCCACTCCTTGTATGTGTAAGTTAAACACGTATTTGCAGCATTCATCATCTCACTCCTCGTAAAGTGCTTTTGACAATGCATTGGTTGAGTTGTGCCAGGCCTACGCTGCTCTTCTGACTGGGAGAGTGGATGGAGAAGTTGGGTGAGGAGAATGAGGGGTTCAGCTCAGCACATCCAATCTCAGTTTTGATTGTGTTGCCTGGGGAGTGATGTTATGGGGCCAACTGAAGCGTTCTCTGCAATGGGGAGAGGTGAGCAAGCATGGAGAGGTGGATAACCAGCAACTTGATATGAATATAATCACTGAAGAGGATCAGTGGACTGGATTGTCCGAAGAAAAATGCAATGGGTAGCAGAGGGAGGAAGAAGCAGGCAATAACCACATGAGCCATTCAAGAAGTGGCTGAAAGAGGAACAGAACCACAGCAGGTTCAATTCACAAAGCCAGGAGGGGGCTGCAGGGATTCCAGGTTGGTGGCCATTCCGGTTTTAGAGACACAATGAAAAGGGATGGCTGCAGCTTCCTTGGGTTTACTTTGCTCCCAACTACGCAGCCTAAAAACGAATTAGAAAATTACAAATCCCATGAAACCCAGAATGACTGAAATTAAATCAGCAGGATTACTCCAGAAGTGTTTGGGGCAGTGGATGCTCCCTGTCTGCTCCTCCTCCAAAGTCCTGTGCTTCAGTGGAAGTGGAGGAGGGAGTTCATGCGGTGGTTCTGGTGTTCTCCAATCTTGGCACTGCCAGCACATGGACCTATGGTGCAAAAAGCACCTGAGATAGACAGGACTCAGGAGCTCACTCAGCAAAGCAATTTGTTGACGTGCATGAGCCTTATTTCAGTCCCGTTCTAACACGAGACAAAAAAGACCGGATCCAGGTCTTCCATCAGAGGAGCAGAAGGCAGAGATGTTGGATCTGAAATCTTATTTACCCTCCCTCTCTCACCGGCCTTTGTACCTTCTGCTAATAAATAGTGCTGCACACACACAACTTGATCCAAACCCTGAGGAAATCAATAGGAATTACCAGGTGCTCCATCCTCTGAAAATCAGATCGTGCATCTATGTGTCTAAACACGCGGCTTTCGGAGCCAGCTTTGGGCATCCTTTTCGGAAGCTGGGATTGTGGCGTTTTTGTATCAGGTCCTGGCTATGTTCAGTCCTGATGAATACTGTGTGAAGTTGTAAATCTCAAGAAACCCTTCGCTTTCCACCTTCATCTCTTTTCCCCAAGTGCATTAACACCTGCTTTGTCCTTTTGGCTACTCTTCGGTCCTTCTGAATCATCATCACCCATCCCACATCCCTCTCTGCTCACCACATCCAGGATAAGTTTGCTGCTTGGGAACATCGCTCAGGAGATGGAGTGTCTGTGTCAACCCCCCTATGGTTAAAACCAACCCTGTAAGCAAACCCTCATCGCTTTATTTATGACTTTTGGATGAGATAATGGTTTTCCACTTTCGAAAAGGAAGCTCTCCACTTCCACATTTATTTTCTATAACTGCTCTGGCATTTATATTGCAACAGGAGCCTATTTGGTGACATTAGCTGATAAATATCGTGTTATACAGCTGCAATTTACAATGCATGTATTTTTAACAGAGCTTCTAAGCTAAATTAAATGCTTCTAAAATACGGTGCTTATGGAAAACTAATGCCTGCTCTAGCAATTTTGGTTTTCAGGGTACACTCTTTTTTTAAACCCAGATACCATCTTTATCCTGTCAGGCAGTAAATTATGCACTTGCACTTTCATAAACTCTCCCCTTGGGAACTTAGTCAATGAAATGGAAATGTCTTTTTCACACCTTCCAACTCGGGAGGAATACAGGGGAATAGCCAACTCGGTTATGAACTGAATGTCTAGAGGGAATCCGTCTAAAATGTGGATTAATGCAGTCCTGATGCATGTATTGCCTAGCATATGTACTGCTCAGTGCATTGAATTGCGACTTACATCTTTAATGTCTCTGTTTTTAATTGAGAAAGTAATGGCACGTTGTGTGGTGGGATCTGCAGGTAGGAAGATGCCCACTGGTACCTTGGCTGTTGCCCTCAGCTGCAGGAGGAGGAAAACCCTGTTGGCTTGCTCAGGGGAGTAAACCAGAGCTGCTTTTACACCTATGTGGACCCTTCCCAATGAGCAGGGCAAAGGTTTGCAATGGCATGTCCTGCCTCTGGGATAGCCCTTCATGAGGGAGAGAAGAGGTTCTTAGGTAGTTGAGTTAAATGATCCTCGTAGGTCCTTTCCAACTGAACTATTCTAGATCCACTTCTATTTTCATCATCCGTCACCCAGAACTGCAGAGTTTGCCCGTAGCAGTCAAACATCTTCATGTGAAGGTCTGAAGAGCTGTGTTATCCCACCTCCAGATCTAACGTGGAAAGTTTGAAATGCCCCCCAAAAGGGAGCAAAGCAGGGAAGTGTGTAGGGGGAGTCCTCTGGGATGCTCAGGGATGTATCCGAAGCAGGAGGAGCTACAACAGGTCTCCTGTCGCAGGAGCATCACTGAAGCTGTTCAGCTCATCACTGATGCTCCTTATTTCCCCATATCCACCCTATGAAACCCCCAGTTCTTCCAGTCTGGGGACTGCCTGAAACATGTGATATACTAGATGTACTTTGCAATAGAAGTGAACTTACAGGAAACAGGGAAACCAAAACCAACAGCAAACCAAGCTTAACATTTGGCAGGGAAAAAAATCAGTGCACAAACCCCACAAGAACGTGAGCATCTTTGCACAAAACCACTTACGGATGCATCCCTTAAAGGTAATCCCTTCAGACAGAGAGGCTGCCATTTCTTTACAAGATATTAAAGCAGCTGTTGCTAGAACATAGGAAATGTTTGAGCTATCCATCAAGGGAAGGACATTTGTAATGTTATATCCACTGGTTTTTTTGTTTACAGCTTATTTTGGTACCAAATTCCAACCTACTGCAGGTAATTGAGACTGCAAACAAAATCTCACTATCCTCTGAGCTGCCAAATCACATTTTCTTCTCCTGTAAGCACACTTTTCCTTAGCTTCAGAGAGGAACACAATTATGCCGAATGAATGAGAAAAGGGATTAGTTTATATAATGACCATAGCAGCCATCTCTCCCTTGATCTTTCCGTAGTAGTTCATTCTCGAAGATGGGAATGATTATTATTGTAATTCAGAACAGAGCTTGCTCTTTTTCCTTCTGCAGCATCTGCTTCCTACTCTCCAAAGTAACACCTATTGTAATAAAAACTAAATATCCTGGTTGTAGGTGGGCTATTGGATGACCCTACCTGGGACATGGAGGCAAGTTTCATCATCTTTGTGTTCCCCTCCTGGAATGGCTGTGTATTGCTCTGGCCCTTGATAGAAATTAAACTAGCCATGAGGCTATTTTGATGACTTCTGGCTACCAGAGGCCTCACAAGAGGGTACCTAAGGCAGTAAATTACCAGCCATGTGTCTCCTGTGCTGTTTTCAAGTTGTGAAGCAGGTTGTTTCTGAGGGTCTTCAAAACAACATTGGACTTCCATGACATCTGGGGACTACCTACACTCCCTTGGACATGCCCTATCCATGTGCCTGGTGCCAATGTACTGCCGTAATCAAATTTGATGCCAACAAGGCAACTGGGTTTTCTTCTTCCTTTCCATGAGGTCTGTCTGCACTGATTTTTCACTGGTCCCAAGCCTTGGTCGGAAGCTTTATTGCACCAAAGCATTGGGAGATGAACTATTCTATAAGCTTTGCTGTCCTAAAGCTGCTTTAACAGTTTTGTAGTCGTAGCTGTAGGGGAGCCAATTCACCCCTGAAGTCAATGTGTTCACACCTTGTTATGCCAGCAACAGGCTTTAACTCTGCAGAACTCACCCAAAGCTCATAGAGATTCCATCCTTCACTTTCAAATACCTGTTAATTCTACTTAGGTGCTCATTATGGAAAGGTTACCTATATTTTTCCTTTTAGGTTTGCAAAAATAAGCTCCGGTGAATGAAGATGAAAGGAAAGCGTTGCTGTTTTCTTCCCTGGAGATTGTATTTCTCACTTGTTGCATAACTGCTTATTTTAGCATCAATCAGCTGAGCCTTTGTTGTGTAGACAACTCTGTCCTTTCAGAGGATTTGTGCAGTATTATTTCCTTTAAAATGCCTGGGTTTTGGTTGTTTTTATTATTAGGTTTATTTCTTCTCTTGGCAAATGCCAGCTGACAACGCCCTGTCAGAGCTCTTCCTAAGTGTTACATAAATGTCACGCTATGGAAGCTGAGTATCATATAGATCATACACATGACCTTTCTGCAGAACCATCCTTCAGGTGTCACCTGTGTGTTTTGTTTGCCTGTGTTACATACATGCACGTATATATGAGAGTTGTTTAAGCATGTATATATGGTAGCCAAAAATCTGTTCAGCTACTGACCAGGAAAGTACTCAAAATGCTGAAATGTCCAAATTCTTGTTGGCACAACTTTAATCTACACCCTTTTGTTGAAGCAGAAGATGATTGTAATTGCATGTTCACGCGCTGTTTTTCTTCTGCATCTCTATATGGTGTGCAGGGAGTGAGATGCAGCCAGGGGCTCCGCAATGCTGGCTTGTTCCTATTGTTCAGCACATGATCCTAGGCCTGAGCTCAGCACATTATCCACATGTCTGACCACTTCTGGATTCTGCAGCAATAGGAAACACAGCTCCACTATTTCTGTGTGCACTTTCCAAAGCTAGAACAAGGTGCTCCTCTTCCGCATAGCAAAAACGCATCGAGGTTGCATCGAGGGATGCTCTCACCTGCAACCCATCTGCACCAAGGAACTGGATTTTGACATTCCATGACCTCCTTTAGAGGGGTTGTCCAGAAGTCCTGGAGAAACGGCCAGAAGGGCTGTAGGGCTGTGGTGTGCTGCACAGGACCATTGCAAGGTTCCTCTGGAGACAGGATTATTAATTTCCTCATGGCTTTTCCTACAGTCCTTTCCACTACACTGCGTCAGCGCTCCAGCACCTTCATTAATCCTTCCCCAAACACCCGTTATGAAGATGGGTCAGGGTGACACATGGATGGATTAAGGTCAGTTTTGACTAATTCAGGGTAGTCCATCTGAGAAGCGAAATGTCTGCGTTTTCAGAGCATTTAACACGATACAGCACTTCATACATGCAAGCGCAGCACCCGCTGCTTCCAGCTGTACTAAGATGGATGTCAGCAATTCAGGCGAAAGGTTTCAGGCTGCGATGTGGGCAACACAACCCTCAGCATCCAGAAGTTTGGTTTAATGACTTTGTTTGTGTTACAAAGCCTGTGGCAAGGACAAGGAGAGAATTCTCCCCTTTGGAAGAGTTTTATCCTGTCCTCAGCCTGTATCTGACAGCCCTTTTATTGCGCTGTGGGCAGCTTTTGGTTCTGAAGATGAAGATCTGGCCAAACTTTGTTTCCCATTTGACTTACAGAGCAGGTCCAAAGGGCTGCAGGTGTCATATGGAAAACAGATTGTGAGTATGTAATTAAGAACTGCATTAGAATATGCACGTGCAAGAAAGCCTCCATAAATTGGTATGGAATGCCCCACTTTGGATGTTTCTGACACTGTGACCAAGTAACACAGTGACCTTTAAAATACCCCTTAATGCAGCCTGTGCACGTAGCTGAAGTGGGATCCATAGGTGAATTCCTGGCAGGGAGTGCACTGGGTGCCAGAGCAGCGGGGCTAACGGCTGCCAAGGCACTTAGGGCTGATGGGGACTGACAGAATAGGGCTGTGTTCATGTGTCCCATTGCTGCTGTACCACAAGGAGAGGCTTTTCTTACCTGGAGGCTGAAGTTTCCCATCCTGGGGACTGCTGAGCAGCACCTTGAGAGACCTCAGCATGCAGAACCAGGCATGATTTTTGTTGTGTGCTGTGAGCTGCTGTTCTTTAAACCCAGTAATAAGGCTAATTTGGGTGGATTTATCTAAAACACCGTAAAGGCTGTCTCACACCAAGTTTTAAGACCCTATTTCTAGAGTTACAGTCCAAAAAACCACAGCAAGCCTGAGAATAACCAACACAATACTCCTCTGCTTTCAGCCTTGGAAGAGCCAAAGGACTTGGAGCATCCAGACCACAGGCTGTCGAAGCAGAAAGTTGCATCCTAATTCATTCAAGTTTGGTAAATTATAAGGGCTGTACAGCGGGGAGCATCTGAGCGCCTCAGCTGTGGTGGTTCTGTGGTCCCAATGATTTTGAACAACCAGGAAAGCTGGCCAGCTTCATGGATTTAAGAGACGATGGCAGCCGGTGACTGAAAGAGCATCTTTAACCTGGATTTAAACCTTCTGCAGCAACTGAAGCAGCGCAAGGCAGCTCCTGCAATGTATTTGACTGTAGGGCCTCCGGGACTTAAAGGATGTGCACGGTACAGACCGTGCCATGCAATTAGCACTGGTTTAATTGAAGAAAGCGGTTCTATCTCACAGCAGCGCTGCCGCTGTTTGGAATCCTGGGGAACGAGCTCCCACCGGGCAGAGCCCGAAACTCCCCTTTGGGGTGCCTGGGGCGGGGGTACCCCGGGAAGTCGGTGAAGTTTGGAGGGGGGGGGGGGTCACACACACAACACATATACATTCAATAGACACAC
>JAOSLQ010059147.1:0-23754 GCA_025629905.1 Lorius lory | reverse complement strand
CAGGACACTGTGTCCTCCTAGGAGAAGGGAAAGCTGGTTGAGATACTGACACCCTTATAGAAAAGCCCTATGAGGATTGTTTTCTTCCTGTTTTGGGTAGGTGTGTGTGTGAGGGTAAGTACTGGCTGGTGCTGAGGTAACTCCGTGTGCTGATCTGCAGAGATAACAGTGACTTGGTGCTGAGATGGGTTTCCTGGACATCACATGTAATGTTCAATTTCTTTTGTTACAGATGGAAGAGAAACGACGCAAGTACTCGATCAGCAGTGATAACTCAGACACCACTGACAGTAAGACCTTTAATTCAAGGCTTTGAACGAGATTCACCTCCAGCAGGGAAAAGGCTTGAATAATTACTTTGCAAAGAGAGGAGGAAACTGCATTTACTGGGAAGTCTCTGCACGATGAATTGTGTGCGGGGCTGGGTTTGTCAGAGATGCAGCAACAACCTGATATCAATTTAACTGCCTGGCTGTGGCTCCTCTGTACTGATGAGAGTGTCTCCCTTCTGTGAGGAGCCCGGGCAAGGGGGAGCTGCTAATGGCAAATCTGCTAACGAAGCAAATACCCTTTGTAGGCAAACTGTCCTCTCCTGCTGCAGCCTGCGACTAGTTAGCTCTTGATTGAGTTGTACTGGGGGACAGGGAAGTTTTTAGTGGAGTCAGGATAAAACCGGAGCCGCCTTGTTCCCTCCTTGTGAGCTGAAGAGTGATGTGGGAAAAGGGATGAGGTTCAAGCCAGCAGAGCTTGCAAGCCCATGCTTGCTATTCACCGTGTACCTCACTTCATCCTCATTCAGGAAGGCACAGAAGCATGTGCTCAACAATAAACATGTGCTGGATTTTGGCTATAAATAGAGCGCTTCCCTCTCCCACTTCTTCCAGGGTTTCACCCAGTGCAGACGTACCGCAGTGCCTTCGTGTTCAGTACCCTCCAGGCACCAGTCTAATCCCTTGTCTGGGCTCCTGAGTTTCCCACTGGTTCCTCTTGGTTTCTTATGAATGTCACAGTAATTTCATCTGGGCCTGCTGGGAATTTGCTCTCCACACTTTACAGGATCTGGCTGCTGGATACCCGAGAACGAAAGGGACTTTGCTAAAGACACTAAAACTTCTGGGCCTTTTCCTAACAGGATGATGGGGAGATTACAGGGGGTTATGGAAGGGCTGATCTCGCTGGGGTTGGCTGCCGTTCCCACAGCTATAGCCAAAAAACCTGTCAGCCTGAGTGGAGTTCGCACCATTGCTGCCGATGGGAACCTGCTGTTCGGCTGCTGGAGGGGACCCCCATCCTGCTGGAGCCATGGGGAGGGGGCTGGGGGCTGAGCTGTGCCTATGGGAAGTGCTTCAGGCTCTGTCAGCACCGCTGGCTTCTCGTAAAATGAAACATCTCTATCTCAGAGGAGGGTTTGTTTTGGAAGCCGTGCTCCCAACTTCCCGTCTCCTAATCCCCACATGCTCAAAGGCTTACGGAGCCGAGCCGTGCTAGCTGGCTGCTCTGCCTTTCGGGGTAAGGCATCTTTAATCACAGTATTAAACAACATGGCCTTATCTCTGTTGGGCTTGGATATTCCTGCTGCAGGTGATAGCTAAGCTGTTGACAAATGCTCTCCGGCAGGATAACTGTAAACAAAGTGATGACCTTCCTTTTGATTCCTCTGCCAGGAAAGGATGGCAGTGGCACGTTATCTAAGCCTGTGTAGTTGTAGCACCGCGTTGCAGCTAGGGAAGAGGGGGCAAGGTGGAGGTTAGTGCCTCAGTCTCTCAGTAGAAGCTGTGGATCTGGTGCTGCAATGCTCCGAGGAGCTCACTGAGTCCAGTGGCATTTCCCAGTGGCTGCAGCATGGGACTTCAGCCGTGGGTTTTCCCTGTGGAGTCCTGTTATGTACTGAAATGATTAAAGAAAGGCTCAGTAATGCTGCCTAGCTTGACACCGCAGTCAGAAAACCAGCTGTCCTTTGGGGATGACTGATGCCATCAGATCTGGGCTTCATTTCATGGAGTACAAGAAAGCGAGTGCATCAGGCAGAGAGCACAGGGTGAACCAGTGCCTCCTCCCCTGCCAGCAGAAATAGGCACATGAGGTTTATCTGGCCTCATGGGGGACTCAATGGCCTGAGCTGGCAGAGGAAGGGGCATTTCCCACCGCAGTGATACTGCATCAGGGACAGCCCTGGTCCCTTGGGACAGCTCAGCCTCTGGGCAGAGCTCCTGAAGCCCTTGTGCGCATGGCTCCATCAGGTTTGGCAGTTCCTTACATGCATGGTGTTGTTTCCTCCTGTTCAGCCATCCAAGGGTAAAATCAGTGTTAAATAGACTTATTGAGAGTTAATTTGCTGCAGCCCCACAAAAACATGTCTATCTAGTGGAATCTGGAGGGGTCCTGCTCTCTAGAAGATCCAGCTGTCCTCATCATTATAAAAAGATTCCAATAATTAGTTTATTATTTCTTATTACAAAATACGTATCTTTGGGGTCTTTAGTCATAGTAACACACATGGATTGGAAACAAAGATTAATAGCATCATGGTCCCAGCACATTCCAGGCTTTAGCTGCCCTTGCCTTGTGGAAGGGGGTAGCAGTGGTGATGATGCTGCTCCAGTCAGGATGACGAGAGTCCGTTCATAATGCTCCCAGAGGAAAGAAATCCCAAATCCCAAAGCAAGTGCTGTCTTCCTGCTGGAAAGTGTAAATTCATTTGCTTGATGTGTCCTGTTGCATGGTTCCCACCAGGTGCTGAACAGGCATGAGAATGATCAGTCCTGGCATGGACCCAATTTGGGCAGTGTTTCTGACCATGGGGTCTGAAGTCCTTGGGCAGTTCAGGTCCTTGTCTTTAGGCATCTTTGTTAGAAAACTTCTAGTTTTACCTCCTGAATTCCTGATCCCAGCAGATCCCAGGAATGAGCCCTTGCTTATTCCCCCTTAGAAGCCGTTCTTACTCATGTCTTTAGGTTTCTCATTTCTCATGTTTGCATTCCAGAAGCCTCTGTTTCAAACATCTATAGCAGTAGGAAAGTAATGTGAAGTACTTTTGGTGAAGTACCCTGGGATGCGCACACCAGTAATGCCATGTCAATGTCTTACTGCCTCTTGGTGTTGACCCAAAGCGTTGGTTGAGGCTGTAGTAGTGGCAGTGGGGCTGGGGACAAAGATGGGGAATAAAATGGATCTGTTTTCCAGGTAACCTGTCTCTGTTGCCTTGTTGCAGGTCACACAACCTCTGCCTCCAGATGCTCCAAGATTCCAAATACCAAATCCCCCTGGTCACGGCAGAAGGAGAAGAAACCCTCTGAGGTACGTGGGCTTTTGCCAGAAGAGAGCTTTTCTTTAGGGAAAATGCAGATGTGGTGGCAACCGATGTGCCCACAGCTGGCTGCGGGTGGTGGGTACCAGGACAGGATATCCTCCAGGATGCTGGAGCCAGTGGTGCCTTGGCCTTAGCCTTGTGCTTGGCTCTGCTGGGAGGAAGCAGGCAGAGGTTCCCTGCAGACATCACTGATGGAGGGTGAGAGGTTCCTGTGCTCACTGCATCCCTGTTGATGCAGGTGGGGAGAAGTGGAGTTTGGTGGGATTGGGAGGTCCTGCAGTATCCGGGTAGCTACATGCTGAGGTTGCCTGGTTCGGTGCCTGCCTGGATGCCCTTTCTTTGATAGCTCAGGTTATAGCACTGATGCCAGGAAGGGTGGCTCAGTGGCACAGGGCTCCTCCCCGTGAGCCAGTGGGAGGTTCAGGGCTGTGAAATGAGACACGGCACAGCTGAGTTGCAGATCATGTTGTGTTGGGTTCCTCCTGTCACGGGGCTCAAGGGCACTGAGCTGAGGCCATTGGTGCCTGACCTTGCTGCAGGGTTTTCCCTTACTCCTGGCTGGCACAGGGCAGTGCTGCCTGCCCCGGGGCATTGCCCTGGTTGCCCTTTCCAGCTCTGTGTTGCAGGGACTGCGACCAGGTCGGAAGAACTCTGCTTCCCAAGGGCCGTGCTGGAAGGGATGATGCTGTGCCCTGTTTTCCCTCGCGTGCCTGGGATACATTTCCACTAGACATGGAAACTATACCAGGCATGAGCTGCTGTTGTAGCAACTGCAGTGTTTAGTGGTGGTCACCTTCCTTTCAAGAGCAGCGTGAGCAAAGCCAGAGGGACATTGTTCTTGCATTCCCTTTCCTCTGGACCGGGGTCTGGAGTCAGACAGAGCTATGTTTAGAAGCAGGTGAGGCTGGCATGGCTGATGCCTGCTCACAGGCTGTAAACTCCATCCCAAGCCGCTACGTTACACCTCTCCTGAGGCTGTGGCTAAGCACAGACCTCTCTAACATCCTCCCTTTGCATCATGCTGAGTAGAGATTTTGAGGTTTTCCTGTGGTCACTGCGTGAATCACAGCTGCGCTTGGCTCTTGCCACTCTGACACATTTACATTGGTACATCTAAGGGATCGGCGATGGACAGAGGCTGTAAAAGTCTGAGTTATTTGTGCTTTGGATAAAGAGAGGGGCTGAAAAGCTGCTATTACCAGCGGAGGTAGTTGGAAACACTCCAGAGAACAAAGAACCAGGGTGCAGATGTCACTGGCTGCTGACAAGGCTGTCGGGATGTTGTGCATTAGGGCTGGTAATGCTATTTTTTGGTTATAGATGTGTCTCTTGAAATGGGTGAGGGTGTAATCTGTGAGCTGATCCCCCACTGAAAAAGTGAAGCATTTTGGGCATCTCCTCCTGGGACACTGTTATCCCTTCTGTGAAATAACTGCCCATCCCTGTGCCTGATGTGTCCATAAAGGCGTCACATTTGACATGGAGGTGCCTTCAGGGGTCCTGCAGAGATGCTCATCAGTAGACCTGGTCGCACGTGCAAAGATGTGACTTGTGACACCCGCAGTTTACTCGTCTGCTAATGAAGCTACTGGATAGAAGTCCCAAGACTCCCAAGTGAAAACACTTCTGCACTGGAAGGATGTTCAGACCCGGATCCAAGTTTTGCTGCTGTACAACAGCTGGAGTGAAAACTAGATCTCAGTCCTCAGCACCCGGTGAGACATCAGATGGGGAGCCTGCAGGGGCCAGGCTTATCTCTCTGCTTCATGCTCTGTTATACCCAGAGGATAGTTCTCAGTGAAATGTAGCTCTGGAACAAATAAAGTGAAGCAAAAGCTTAACAGTACCCAGCTTAGCAGCAGTTGGGACAGAAAGTGAACCTCGATGGCACATCTGAACTGAAACTCCAGGGGAATTTGGGGAGGCCGTGAGTAATTACTCAAGCTGGAGCTGGGCCAGGATGCTCAAGCTGACAAACCATCTTTTACAAGAGCATGGTGGGAACCTGAGCAGATGGGAGCAGCCCAGGTCTCAGCTGGCCTCCCCTTACCCTGCATCTCCCCCTCGACTGCTGGCATCCGGCTCTGCTCGAATTCAGCTCCAGGTGAAACCCAGGGGTCAGGAGAGGATGTCCATGGGATTGGATATGGGATTGCTGCACACAGCAGGTCCAAGACCTGTAGCAACACATGGTAATGGTTTGGAGGTCATCCCAGTGAGCGCTGGTTTATGGATTTCCTCTAGGACAGCATCTTCCATGGTTTTCCATGAGTGACCCAACGTTTCTCGCTGTGAGCATCCAAGTGTGGCATCCACTGTCTGTCGCCTGTGAAACCTGCAGGGTTTAGCCTGTCCCAGGGGATTTCTTTCAGGAGCCCTGAAGCATTTCAGGGACAGAGTGGGATGGGTATCGTGTCCTGGGGGAGCAAGTACTGAGAAGAGTAAAGCATAAACCACACCGCTGTCAAACTGCTTCACGTGAAATAGTGAAGTACCTTTCTCTTTGCTATCTGTGGAGGATGGAAGCCACAGGAGGGTAACAGGGAGAGCATGATGAATGTATTGTCAGATGTTGAACTCCCCTTGGGGCAGCGTGACCCAGACGTTTTGGGCTGGACCAGCCTTTCAGACAGTAACTCAAGCTCCAGGTTCCACATGGATTGTAGCTTTATCAAGAGCTGAGCTGCTGTTGAAGCAAGGGGGTTGTGGGGATGTCCAGAGGGGTGGTGATGCTGGAGGCGAGGCTGGGGGAGCAGGGGTTTGTGTGCATGGAGAGTTGTCCCTCTCAAAGTCATGGCCCTGGTGCTCTGTGAGCTGCAGTCTGCATTCCCCCTGCCAACCCGAGCAGGAGATGAAACAACTCCAAAGCATTAGTGTTCCATAGCTATTAGCCAGGTCAGGGGGTGATGTTTATTATGAAAGACTCTGTGAGAAGGGATTAACTCTACACATTAAAAACCACCCGATACAAGGCATCTGGAAAAACAAGCTTCTTAACATGGAAAAGTACTGAGCTGTTTGTAAACATCCGCCAAGGGGGCCATTGCCAGCAAGGGCGATTATATTTATCTGTGCCTGTCACGGGGCTCTGCCCGGGCTCTTTCCTGATGTGTCCCACGCACCAGGCCTCTGTCCCGGCTGCCTCCCTTGCAGAGGTGATGCTTGTCCTCTCCTGCCCCAAGCATGGGCAGTGGAGACCTCAGGGCTGAGCTCCAGTGCGATGCCAATGGTGCCCCAGGCATGGGCATGGCTCTGCTGGTAGGCAGAGGATGGATGTGGGCAGGTGCCAGCAGCTTCTTGCATCTGCATTGATAGGAGTCTACCAATCTGGTCATTTTAATTAATCCCATTAGAGCTTGTTTGTCTCTGAACCTGGACTCAGATGGAGCGTGGTGGTTGGTGCCCATCCTGGCGTGCTGCTGGTCAAGGAGCTCAGTGAGGAGATGCTGGCTGTGCTCCCTGCTCCAGGAGCTGGAGGGAGGAGGATGCTCACTCAGGTCCTCCCTTGTTTTGAATGCTGAATCTGCAGCAGGGAGTAAGATGTGCCTGAAGCGTGGATTTCTGCTGCTTTTAGTAGCGCATTAGTGCAATCCTGCCCCTGGCTATAGGGCTGCTGGGGATGTGAGCGCAAGCCTCACTGGTTAGACTGCAGTCATCGAGCCCTCTCTCCTGTTCCTGACAGGGAACAGTTGTCAGTGTCTAAGGAGAGAATACAGGAACAAGGCCAGTGTGTAGTGATAGCTGCCGGTTCTATCTGCCAGCTCCCAGCCATCAGCAGCCTGGGGACTCCCTCAGATGCTGCCTCTGAATCACTGCCTTAGCTGGGGTGTCAGTCCTGAGCTCCTCAGCTACTTGGGATGCAAACCACTACCCTGCAGTGAGTTGCACTGATAGAATATATAGTGGGGAGGAAAAGAACCCTGCTTTCTGTGCTAACCACCTGCCTGGCAGCCCTGCAGCCATCCTGTTCCGAGCTGCAGAGCCCTGCATGGTCTCAGCTCTCCTCAGTGGGTGCTGCTCCTCTCGCCGGACATTCTCATCACCCATCTCCTTCGGTCCAGACCTTCTGGAAGCAAAGGGACCGCAGCTGCAGGCAGGGTTCAAGATGAATGGGAAACCACAAGATTTATACAATTTACATTATTTTCTGCTTGCCTTGTTTAGATACTGCTTCCGTGTTTTGAAAGATGCCTTTTTATATCTCTTTACAAGGATTTAACCCTTTTAGCAAACATCCTCCCTGTTTTCCTTCTAAAAGCTAACTCTTAGTGCATCAGATCTTGGTTTCCCCCCTGCGATAGGTGTATCATGGGCCAGTGCAATGTGAATTTAGTCTCTGGGCTTTCCATGCTTGACGAAGGGCTTTTATGAGCATGGCCAAGCAAGACTGGACATGCTTTTGCTGGGCTGGATGAGGAGTAAATCTGTCTCTGTTGAAAGATTTGACTGCAGTGGCTTTGTCACTTTTCCCGAGCTGACATGGGAATAGCAGATTAATACCATTGTCTTCTGAATGCTGAGAAGGGCCAGACAAAAATGCTTCTTGTTCCTATTTTAAATTCTGTTGTTCATTGGATCTTTAACATTCAGCATTGTGAGAGGAAACAAGACGAGATGAAGAGATAGCAGGCTGGCTCCCAAATGAGCACGAGAGTAAGTATTTTTTCCCCCACAGGCAGATAGTATCACTGCTTACACGCACAAACCAGGCATTGCTGTGCTTCTGAGCCTTGCTACTGAGCATCACTGCTCCTCTCCTCTTGGAAAGGGCTGGAAAAATGCGATATAATGGCAGGGAAATAGGGCTGGAGGGGAGCGGGGCTGGCCAGCCAAGGGCTGCACCCGCGGAGGTGCCGGCTCAAGCTGATACGAAGACAGTTTGTACAACCAAAAACTATTCCCAGGGCTCCCATTGTTCCCGTTGTTTTCTCTTTCTCTGAAAATCCTTGTGACTCATGAGCTACAGCAAACAATTTTATGCTTGAGAGAGTGAAGGGCTAATAGCACTGGCTGGAAACAAGCAGGGAGCCCTGCAGATGAGGCAGGCAGAGACATCCCTGGTCCTGGTGTGGAAGGAGGAAGGGGATTATGGTTGTGGGGTACACAGGACACAGCTGCCTTGGGAGAAGAGTTTTGAACCAAAGCCTAAGGAGAGCCTGTTAACTTGGTGTCAGAAAGCATTCCCACATCCTTTATGTGCTGACCTGCTGCTGCCGGTCTCACTATGGAGAGGTGGTCCGTGTGAGATCCCATATGGCACTGTGGATGTGAGGGCACTGTGTGAGCATCGCAGATGTGTTCTAGGGTTATAGGAGGGAATCGATTCAAACTGGGTTATAGGAGGGAATAGATTCAGATGTGAGATTTGAGACGCAGGCTGTGGTCAACACCTCTCCTGTTCCTCCTCTTCCTCCTGAGCACATTGTGCTTTCCACCATGCACTTGATTCTGAGCGTTGGGCTTCCTTTCTCTTATGCTTCAAACCAGTGCTTTGTACTGTGAAGTGCTTTGGAAAGGAGTGTTTTATCCTAAAACTGTCAGGGATATAGATGTTACTGCGTATTAAAAGAACTGCATCCCATGCTGGGGATGGGAGAAGGGTCAGAGCTCATCCTTCCATCCCAAGAGAAAGGTCTAAAAGCCCCAAGGGTGCAGGGGAAAATGAGTAACGCAATTCCTGCCGCCTCAGCAAGCCCTGTGTGTGGGGACCTGTCCTGCTGGAGCCCGTCTGTGCCTGGCTGAGCCTCCTGCTGCCTTCAGAGCCCGTTTTCACCCAGGCTGGTTTGCAGACCTCAGAGCACCCATGCTGGGTGCTGCCGAGGTCGTGACGCCCCACCGGGTGCGCTCATCCATGTGGATCCTGCCCGGCGGTCCCTGGGCTGGCTGCTGCTTCCAAAGCTAATTAAAACCAGTGCTAGCGGAGTGTTTCTTCTCGTTTCGAGTTAAAGCCCAAACCAGATAGGGCTCTTTGGCTCCAGCCCAGGAGCTGGTTTCGTATGAGTGGAAAGTCTTTGCTGCGGGATCTGAATGTGGTGTTTTCGGGTTGGTGTTTGGAGTTAAGGGAGTAGTTGGCAGGCTCAGACCGATGGTGCAGCCGCTTGGAAAGCTGAGATCTTGACAGAGCACATCAAGTGAGAGCTGAATGGTGGTGAGATTGACGGGCCACTCTGTTAGAAGGGATTGTGAGTGAGTCAGAGCACCTGGAAATCAATATGAGGATTGCACAGAAAGGTGGTGAAGTACAGACAGGGGCTGGTCAGCTGTGGAGGGCACAGAGGAGGAGGAGAAGGAATGCTGCTGCAAAGTGTTGCAGTCTGGGACTCCTCAGGGAGGGATGGGAGTGCAGTTTGTGATGCCGTGTGGCATTCCCATTGCCCTTCCCTTCATAGTGAGGCACCGTCTGCCGTGGCATCTCCTTCCAGGGGTAGGTGTTTCTCTCAGAGGTTGTCCAGGCATTGGACAAATTGATATTGGTCCATGAAGAGCTCATGGAGGTGCCTCGCAGCCACCTCAGGATGCAGGGAATGGCTGTGTCTGATGGGTGAAGCAGTAGATCGGAGCTGAACAAGGGGCATGTGGCTCAGGCAGGAGCTGAATCCAGCCCCTGCTTTGCAGGTCTTTGCCATAACCACAGGACCATCCTTCCCACACCAAGCTGGATCCAAGTAAGGCATTAGGATGTGAAGATTGGAAGATGGGTAATATTTAATTAGCTTAGGGGGATTTTTTTATTTTGAGATAAAATTAATGTAGCTTTTGCTTCACAACAGAAAATTACAGAAGTAACAGAAAATACTGATGTATCCCTGTGGAATGTGATGGTTTTGGTGTCCCAGTGACTTTTGACGTTCCTGGACCACTAGGACCGGCTGTCCTGGGAAGCAGTCACTCCAGCACTGCAAACTGGTGGGATGAAAGGATGGGGAGATAGAGATCTGTAATACAAGCTTGCCTGGCTGGTGAGATGTGAGTACCAAGGCCTGAAGGCTCACAGACCTTAGAAATGAAGCCTGCCCAGAGCAGCTGGATCTGCAGGACCAGGCAGTGGTGGTGCTTGGACAGGAGGGATGAGCTCGGGTCTGGTGCTGCCCAGGAGTAATTTGGTCTCGGAGCAGTACAAAGGCGTATCTTGGGCTATTGCAATTGCACTTCTTTTTCCCCATCTCTAAAGCTGATGCTAGCACAGGGCGAGGTTGGCCCCTGGGCGCTGGTGTGATGCATCTGCGAGCATCACTGAATCCTGCCTGCGGTTCCCGAGCAAGCAGAGGTAATAAAGGGAACGTCTCGGTTCGGCCTTCGCTGTTGCCACGGATCGATAGGCAATAAACCGGATCCGCTGCCGGCCTGGAAGGGGAGGCCGGAGCCTGGCCAGGGCTGGGGGGGAGGAAGTGGGGCAGCCGAGACAATTTGTCAGCTCCTGCAGCCGGGGAGAAACAGTAAACACTCTATTGAGGGAAAATTGCTTGTTTTCTGGTACCCAACTTCCTCTTCACCGCCAGGTCCTCGGTTCATCAGTGCCCAATTTATCCTTTATTTGCTTTTCATAAATAATTCAGAGGAGTTTGAGTAGAATAATTGAGTCTTTTCCCAACCCTAATCCCAGACAATTCAAAACAAAAAGACATTTAGATTACAATTTGAGCGTATTAGCTGTTGGGAGATTTCCAGACAACTGATCTGCTTTCCTTTACAATTTCTGTGCCGTTTCGCTCGTTTCTAAAGTGTTCTGCTTTGATAGTTAATAATTTGAGCATTTCCAGCCCTTCATGAAAAGACAGAGGCGTCGCTGTGATAAAGCACGGCCGCGCACGCTGCCTTTGGATGGGCAAGCTTATCTGTTTTCCAAGGAGGAACTAAATAAATGAAGTCGTGAGATTGCAAATCCAGCCCTCGATGTGGCTTATCGTCTGCAGGGAAAGAGATACAATCGCGCTGATTTGGCTTAAAATTAAGACTAAGCTTCTGCACCGATGCAGGCTGAAAAGCCGGAAGGGATGAGTTTGGGGAAGACTTAATGCAGGAAAACATGAGCCTGGGATCTGCTCCATGCAGGGGGGAGAAATTAGCCCTTGGGCTGATCTCTGTGCTGTGCTTTCCAGTGCAGAGGCTATGAGGTACGTTTGGCAGTTTGCTGGAGGGTTTTGCATCTGCTGAGGATGTTGCAGAGTATTGGTGAGGCTGGTGCTGCTGGTTCAGAGTGGTGGTGAGTGGTGTGGGATGCATGGCCAGCTCAGCTGCCTGTGGGATGCTCCAGGGTGCTGGACGGCCAAAGCCATGACCCCGGCTAACAGCTGAGAGCACTGAGGAGGTCCCCTAAATAATAGCTATAAGCAAGGCAAAATGTGTTTAGTTTCTGACATGAGGATCTGGTTTATTTCCTACCCGTGGGCAGCAGCCCTAGGGGGGAACCAGGCTCCCCAGCAGCTCTGCCAGCTCCTCCTTATGCTGGTTGCACAATGCAGTTCATGCTCCTCCATGATGCTCTTCATCAGTAGGAGGAAGGTGATGGCCCAGGCATTGACCTAAATCCACTGTGGATGCCCATGCCTTGTGTTACAGCAAGGAGATGGGGCTCATCACCTCTCAAGCTCTTGCCTGGTGCTGACTTTGCAAAAGAGGGGGGATCCTTGTTTGGGGTAAGGCTCTGCAGTGGGTGCCAGCATCCCAGGGAGAGAGGATGCCAGGGGTATTTATGACAGGGCTGGACCCTCGGGAGGGCTGGAAAGGGCAGTCCTATGTCCCCCATCACTGCTCCTGTACTGGCTGCCAGGTCGTGTGCCTGCAGCAGCAGCATCAACATGCCTGCTGCCTGCCCTGCGCTGCCTGCGGGGCCCTGGAGGAGCTGTGTGTTTGTGTGCCATGAAGGAGTGATGCAATGCTCCTGCACCCCACGGCATCGAAGCGGGTGTCCTCAGGAGGTGATGGAGTTGGCAGTAAAGGAGGTGGAGGGCACTTGGATGTCAGCAGGGTCCAGTCCAGGGAGGTTTGAAACATACTGGGTGCCCAGCACCTTTGGAAGCCATTCCTGCCTGGCTTTGCCCACAGATCCCAACGGTGAGTGTCTCCAAAGCAGTGTTTGCTACAGCAGTTTGGCAAATGGAGCAGTATGGAAGTGGTGCATCACTCCTGACATGGGGCTGGTGGCTGGAGCAGGGAGGTGGCACCATCCTTTAAACTGCCCTCAGCCACATGTGGTCCAGGCACAGGGGCGCATCTCATCCATCAAAGCAGAGCAGTCAGATGTGAGAAGATTCACTTGGGTTTGTGTTGTCCTCATTGGAGATGAGCACCAAACCTCAGTAATGGAGATGCTGTTTGCCCGAGTTGTGACCCTGGCAGTGCAGGGGTGCCAAGAGCAGGGGGTATTTCTACACTGTATTTTAAGAACCAAGCCACAGTGGGGTTACTTTGCTTGTGTTGCTCTGCAGCCCCAGAAGGGCTGTGATATCTCACATATCCCTTCTCATGTTTAATTAACGTCTGGCTTCATATTTTATCATTCTGTTAAAGTTCTCACACTGGCAGTGTATTTAAAAGGTTACTGTGGCGTCTGCATCCGTGCGTTTGTAGCACAGAGACTTAAAGGACCCTGATCTTTCTCAAGCTGAACCTAATTCTGACTGTAATATGTAGGCTGTTAATTATGTTTGTTGAAGGATGCGCTGAGGCTGTGTCTGGCCAACTCACATCAGGTTTATATAGGCATAGGCAAAAATATCTCCAAGCAGATGCATCAAGAGGTACCAGCAAGATTCAAAGCGGACCCAAGATGGAAAAGGTTGTTTATGTATTATATTTAACTCTAATTGGGTTAGCAGCTGAGACTCTGAGGATTAAATAAACTGACCTAAATACTGGTCTCAGTGGTCTTAGTTAAAGTCTGGTTTCCTGTATCTCAGCCGATTTGGTTTCCCAAGTTCTCTCCAAAGGCAGTTATCTTTGTATGAAAGGTGTCAAGCCATATTTTATCATTTATTGTGGCTCTGACAGAGCAATACTCATTTGGGGAATAGACCCTGAGAATTGAAGAGTGTCTGAAGAAAACACCTGATCCATCCCAGCCCCACAGAAGGTTAATGCAGAAGAAGCAGGGATGGGGTGGATAGAGCGAGCTGGTGTCCAGGCATGATTGCTGGCACTGTTAGTTATTATCTCAGCTAATAGCAGATGGTAGAGAGGAAGAAATCATCCATTTTCATTTACAATTTATTTTTGTGCTGCAAGAGGCAGGATTGCTCGAGTCATTGCTGTCAGGCAATCCTCTGGAAGGAAAATCTTATTTACTGTGAGGGGTATTTTTGGAATGAGTTTTTTATTGGAGTATATTGGGAGAAGACTGTGCAGGACCAGAATGGAGATGGAGAACAAGCCCATTCTCCAAGGGGCTCAGAGGGTTTTCATAGAGGAGGGGGCCAGTGTTGGTTAGCACAGGAGGTTTCTTGGGGCAGGAGAAATCTGTGTGTTTGGCTGTGGATGTGTAAGTAGGAACCTGGATCACCTTTTAGTGGATGTTTTCCAGCTGTAGCATAACCCCTCCTGGCTATATTTTGCCTTGTGATCCTTGGTGACCACTGGAGCAGCTGAGCCCCAATGGGGTACCTTCAGTTTTTGGGTGTCCCTGCTTGAGGTGATGTGATGGGGACATGAAGGTGTTGAGGGCAGTGAGGTGACATGATGGTGGTCAGGGCTCTGTGTTCCCCACAGCTTCATTCACACAAGAGCATCGTTTTCCCCAGTAAGGCTGATGTGGAGAAGGCGAGTTGCTGTGCATCCCTTGGCATTTGGAGTAGGTACTCTTGTGCCTATGTTGAAAACATTCATCCCCTAAGAGGAAGCAGCCTCTTGTTTCTTCAGTTCAATAGTGATGTTCAGTCTGTGTCTGAGCTGAGCTTGCAGACCCCTTCACTCTGCCTCTTGGACCTTTTCTTTATTCCGGTGCAGGTTTTCCGTACGGATCTGATAACAGCCATGAAGATCCCTGACTCCTTCCAGCTGAGCCCCGATGAGTACTACGTCCTGGCCGATCCCTGGAGGCAGGAGTGGGAGAAGGGTGTCCAGGTGCCAGCGAGTGCTGAGGCCATTCCTGAGCCTGTGGTCAGGTAAGCGAGTGGGGTTCCATGTGCCTGGTCCTCTCTGCCAGGTGGGATGGACACCATCTCGGAGTGCCTATAATGGGGATGCACGGGATCCTGGGCTTGCACAGAGATGCAGGGGACCTCCTGCTGCATCTTGTCTTAGGCATTTGCTTGCTGGAAGTCCCTCTTGTGTGCACAGCAGGTTGCTGTGCTGGGTGACCAGCTCCTTGTTTGCTCTTCACTGGGGAAGTTTTAGAAAGACCTGATAAAATCAAAGGGAGGATAAAAACCTGCCAAGAGAAAACCACCCAGAACCACCTCTGCTTGGCTGCTTGATGCATCTCGGTCTAGAAACACATGGCTCTGCTGCTGTTTCATGGCAGGGGTGCAAGAGCTGGCCCTTGAATTAAAACCTTCCCTCTTTACCATGGAAGCTGTTTGTGGAGGTGTGATGGGCATGCGAGGTTTGTGGCTTGGAAAAGCAGCCCAGCGAGTAGAGAAGCATCTCCCAGACCTCGTAGTGACGACGTCTATCGGCCTAGCTCGGTGTCTCATTAGCTATTTTAAAATAGGGAACTCGGGTTTAAAATAGACACTCAAACAGCTGCTCGGGCTAAAAAAGAAGAGGCGTGGGGGAGCTGCTACCCATTCGCTCTGTGTGTGGGAATATCCCAGGGTGATGGGTGAAGCACGGGGGAAAGGGTGCTGCTGGTGGAGGAGGGAAGCAGGCAGGTTGGGAAGGGACCCCAGAACTGGCAGGGTCAGACCCTATAAACCTCACAGGTTCAGCTCCGCAGCTCGCAGGGTTCGCAGGAGCTTTGCAGCTCCCCTGTTCCCTCCGTGGTGCGTGCCCCTGGGTGCGCATCGTGCAGACACACCGCTGACAGCATCGTGATGCTTTGCCGAGGGGCTTGGGTAAAGCTGGTGGAGGCTCTGCTTGTCCCACAGCAACAGCAGCTGCTCCTGCAGCTGCCGGCCCTGCTGCTGAAGTAAACTTTTGTGTACGCTCCCCTTCCTCCCCCCGGGGAAAACAGAGAGAGAAATGAAACTTTAATGAGGCTGAACACATCAAAAGGGAAGTTGTAAAGGGGCTGTTGAGTTGATTCAATCCTTGGGAAGGGAAAAAAAAAACCAACAAAAAACCCAGACAAAAAAAAAACCAAAAACCCAGCAAAAAAATAAGGGGGAAAAATCCTCCTGTGTGTGGAATATCTTTTTTTAGTTGTCTTTGATAGCTCACCGCAGTCTGGGCTCCTCAGTGCTCTGCTCCCCAGCTGAGGCCTTGTGCTGGTGCTATTTCCAGCTGAAAAGTGATAGCTTGGCGCTGCCGGGGCTGGTGGTGCCCATGGGAAGGCAGCCTGACCTGCGGCTGCTGCGGGCACTGCTTCCTGGTGCTCCATCGGGTGCCTTTTGCATCCCAGACCTTGGAGCCTGGGTTCAGGGCAGGCTGTGGATGTGCTCCTCTGCTTTTCCCCAAGCCCTTGGTTTTGGAGATCCTGGGGAAGCTTTCCCAGTGCCCCACATTCCCACACAGGGATGCTCCTAAAGCGATGCTGGTGCAGGTCATCTCTCCCGCATCCCCATCCCGCTCTGTCCTGTTCTAGCACCAGCCCTTTCCCAGTATCTTTCACATGTTTTTGGGCTGCCGTCATGTCTCCTCTCTGTCCTCTCTAAACTAAGCAGATCCGTGTATTTTAAGCTTCCATCTAAGGCTGTGTTTTCCAGAGTTGTGTCATCATCTTCCAGGCTTCCCCTGGTCTCACCCATCTCACCACAGGGACATGCCCACAGGCTTCAGAGGGGGCATCAGACACCCCAGCCCCGCCTGGTGCTGCACACTCACCTTGAGCTTGGGTTTCACTTCCACCACCAGGTCATGCTCTGAAGGATTCCCTAGTACTTTGGGCTATTTTGCTCGTTGGATTGTTCTCAGGCTCAGCACTGTGCCATAATCCTTGATGAATTGCCTCTCGCGATGCTTCCAGCTCTTGCTCAACGCCTGTTTGAGTTCAAGCCTTGCTCTCCAAAGAGGTTGTGACTTCCCTTGAAGTCATACTCAGCAGACTGAGCAAGAGCACCCATGTCTGTGTGAGGAAGCCTGGCCCTGCAAGAGGTGTCAGCACAGCCCACGGCCACCGGGAGCAGCTCCTGATAGGTAGTGTTGAAGCCTTGCTAAGTGAAGATGGGTCCCATCTGCTCCTCTCTTAACCACCCACCGCAGAGGTCCCGTCCCATGTCAGATGGTTCTTATCCCCTGTTACTTTCTCTGTGTGTTCATATAGGTTGAGCGTTTCAGTGGTTTTCCCTGAGTTTTATTTGGATAGGCAGATACTGAGTGTCATCTTCTGCTCTTCTGAAATGTGATGTCCAGAGGTCCTCCATCACTCAGGTGGATTTCTGCAGCCCCTCTGGGTTGTGATGTTCCCCAGTCATCCCAGGCTGCTCATCCCAGGCTGCTGTGGGATAATGCTGCTTAACCCACAGCCTTCACTTCCTTGGATGTCTTTCCTCACTTGTTGCTCCATCTGCGTGTCCTGCACCGTGTCCCATCTGCCTGAACCATCTCTTGGCTGGCAAAACAGGGAGCACGGCCTGATGGGCTTTGTCCTTAGTCCGAAGCCTGTTTGGGATATTCCACCTTCACTAGTGCAATGTGAGTGGAATGAAGATCTCATTTTGCAGCAGTGTTAATGGTTCCACCTGCTTTGTTCCATGATGCACATCCCAGGGGGATAAGCGGTGCCAGATTTGTTTCAAGCAGGACAGCACCTCTCCACATGCACACCAGAAGAGACGCGTGAGCAGTTCTCCCATAGCATCCCTGCCCTCGGTGTTCTCCCACTTGGGTCGCCCATGTGAGTTGGGGATGGAGAGAGCAGCATTCAGACTGCCAAGGACAGATGAAGACTGCAATCTCTTTTGTATCTCCAGTGTTAGACAGCTCCCTCTTGCAGCTTGCCCTCCTTTGGAGAAATGTCAAGTGTTCTTTCACAGGAGATGACTATATTTCATCTGCCTGAAGAGAGCAGCCTGAAAAGGCCTTACAGCTCCATTTACCTCCCTGGTTTAATTGCTTTCATTTGCCCCTCTCTCCATCCCAGCAGCAGTGAGCAGGTACCTTGCTGGTCCCACCTGAGCTGCTGCTTTCACTGCCCCGTGCCTCTGCACCAGTTTCCCCACTTTGCTTCCAAACTTCCCTTTTTCCCTGCTCAAAATACGTCACATAAACCCAATGGATCCTCCCTGTGTTGGATATGGGCAATCCTAATTCCTTTCTTGGCTGAAAAACATTGCACACTGGGTATGCGGAGCCCCTTCCTTGCTGTCAGGGCAGCATTTTGCTTCCCCCCATCCCAGAGGTGTAACACAAGGATGTGACAGAGTATCCACCCTTTGTGGGAACAGGGAATGGATCCCCCTGGCAATCCACTCCTCATGTTGTCACTCCTGACAGCCATTTCCATGTTAAATTCCTGGAGGGAAGCAGGCAGGGAGAAGCCACAAGAGCCTCTGGGAGCTGGAGAGCCAGCAAGCACTGCCTGCAGCATCACACTGAGCCCATCGTCCTGACCCCAGGGGACTGGTTCCTGGGCTGGGTGATTGGCAGCGAGCAGCTTTTGCCATGGAGGGTGTGAGAGTCTTTTCCCACTCCAGAGATGGATCTCACCCTCCGAAAGGTGCCTCGTATGCAGCTGCTGCTGCTCTTTCCATCTCCCACCTGAGCGCTTGGTACCCGCACCCTGCCTCTGGGTTTTGTGCCTCCAAAGCTGAAAATGAGATTTTTCTGAAGCATTTTCTTTTGCTGGAGCTCTAAAATGTCACGAGCTGGGGGTGAGGCAGGAGGGAAGAGCTGCAGTTTAAGGAATGCTTTCCCCAGAAAGCATCATCTCCAAATGCCTCCACCAAGAGCCACCTTAAACTCGAGGGTCCTTTCTAGGTTAGCACAAATCGCAGTGCAGTTGTGAGGAAAGCGGTGGGGGAAGAGGTGCAGCATCTCTTGGCTCCGTGTCCCGGGAGGCACGGATGCTGCGGATGGCCATGGGTGATCAGGCAGCGGAGGAGATCAGCTGCTTCCTCTCCACAATTGTTTCTGGCTCATCGCT
This sequence comes from Lorius lory, assembly GCA_025629905.1. Taxonomy (NCBI): domain Eukaryota; kingdom Metazoa; phylum Chordata; class Aves; order Psittaciformes; family Psittaculidae; genus Lorius; species Lorius lory. The sequence goes on along the minus strand of JAOSLQ010059147.1, from coordinate 5,266 downwards.
GCTGAAAAGGGTTTTATTTTGTGTAGTAACAGGTCTGAGAATTGCCCAGAGCTTGCAAGGCTCCAGTGTAGTGAAAAAACCCTTTTGCAGTCAGATGAGAGCAGGGGAATGAGGAGTCGAGGCGAGTTTCCCTCTGTGTAGAGGCAGGGAGCAGCAGGATGGCATCCTCTGCCTGTGCATCTCCTGTACATCACCCTCCCTGGGATGCAGGTGGTGATGATGATGATGCATCCTAGTGATGATGCTGCATCCCAGTGATGATGCTGCATCCCAGTGAGGATTCTACATCCCAGTGGTGACACTACATCCCACCTCTGCTAGAGCCCATAGCTGAAAGATATCCAATGGTTTTCCAGAACCAGAGACGAGCCTTACAAGCCTCATGTGAATTGTTTCACGATTGGGTAAACTGAGGCATGGAGGTTTCCACCATGGGTCAATGGTAGAGCCAGGTTCGAGGTCCCAGCCTGGTGCAGGGCACAGCTGGGTGCTGGGTATGATGTTGCACCATCTCAGCACAACTTAAGTGTAAGGATTAAGCATGGCAAGGTAATGGGAACAGTTGTCACAACAGTTTTGGAGCATCAGGGCTGTGGGTACCACTCCTGTTATAAAAGGGAAGGAGAAGCTTTAGATGAGCTTTGTCTTCCCTGAGCCACATTGTGATACACCCAAGAGGAAAGTGGACCTTGCTGGTTCACTGTGGGTGCTTATAGGAGGCTGTGAAGCCTTCTTTGCAGAGTGGGTGTGCAGGGACCTGACCTGGGCTCCTCCATACCTACAGGCATCAATGCCAGCGCCATGCATAATGCTGCATTCAACTCGCACAGCAGAGCATCACTCCATAAAGCAGTGGTACCTGTGAGGGATTTTATGCACCTGTACAGGCTTTAATTCCTCCTTTATTTAATGATTTAACGTTTTTGGCACGTGGCTCCTTCCCCAGGCTGACGGGGCTGCAGGCAGGATCTAGAGGTGGCTCTTGGATCTCACATTAAGCCACATTAGTATGTGCTGTAGATTCTGTTTCCTGTGAATTTGCACACAGCGGGAGGACGAGCAGGAAGGCTGCTTCTTGCTGGCAGGCTTCCCAGATATTCTTGGCGTTGCAGATCTATACTTGCATCGTCGCTGTGGCCCTGTTTTAACAGAAAACAGAAAGTGCTGTGGCAACAGGAAGGCACAACCTCTGCGAGTACCAGCTCGGCGATGGCGGTGGCACCGGCGCAAACGCCGTCTGCCACGTCAGCACGGTGTTTGTGTCACTGCCCTGTCCTGGTCCCCTCTGGTCCTCCTCCTTCAATGACCACACATACAGGTAAAGCAGCTCCTTGCTGCCCTGTGTGTGAAGCTGGTGTGGTGGTGGTGAGGCTGGGTTGCAACGTGGACCTGCCCAGTGTTCATCTCCTTCAGGCTGTGTTGTTCTGGAGTGGACTCCAGAGTGGCCCCAACATCTCCAGGAGGTCCAGCAGCTCTTTGGGAGGGTGCAGAGTTGTTGGTAGGGATGTTTGTGTCGTGGTTGTGCAATACCAGTATCACTTTGAAAGGGAGCAAGAGGAGTGGGTCCACTTGTGGGGTGCAGTGTTGGAGATCGGTGTACTGGGGTGGGGAGAAGTAACTGGTGCACCAGTAGCATGTGTAGGGCTGGGCACATCCCTGCCCTTCTTCCCTTCTGCCCCTGGTGAGTGAACACCGTGGCTCATCCCATTGGGGCTGGATGAGAACAGGGAGGGAATGATGCCATCAAAGGGAGAAAATAATGCTGGGAGCAGAATGTGTTGCAGTGGGGAGCTTGGTAGCACCGAGGAGCTGTGGCCAGGCCGGACAGCAGCGGGGTGGCACGATGCGAATGTCCCAGCCATGCCTGGCCTTCACCTCTCCCTCTTCCCTGGTGTGCAGCGGGAGCCCTGGATGATGTCCAGGCTGTATCCCTGCGGCAGCGCGGCTTCCAGCCCAGGGAGGGCTTCCCGAGGCTGCGTTCTCAGCATGTCCTCTATGAACCAGCACACTTTGTTCTCGAGTGTTGGGATTGGACTTCCTCTGCTCGGTCGGCGACGCAGGCTGGCTGTTGACTCATCAGCAGCTTCCCTTGGGCTTCGCTGCAGAAGGGGCAGGCAGGATTCTGCTGCAGTTTGTGGATCTTTTGGAACAGAGCTGCTGGGTTTTTTTTAACATGATCTTTCCTTTTTTTTTTTTCCTTTTTTTTAGCCTTTTTTTTTTTCCTTCAGCTCATCATGAAAAATGTGTGAGTTTGGAGCTTGCAGATGGCACGCTGGTGCTTATACAAAGGGCTATATCTTGGGTCAGTTGTCCACATTCTGCCCTTAAATATGCCTGGGTTCGGGTATGCTTCAGAAATCCACGTATGCTTCCCTTTCTTCCCTTTCAAGATGTGAGGCTCTGCTCAGACCAAAAGAAGTAACAATCCCAACTGCTCTATAGGTAGATGTGTAGATCGCAAGCCCTGGGACATGGAAGCACGGAGGGCGGAAAGCTTGCTGCTGGCACACTCCCTGTGCTCCTGGGTACCCCCATGGTGATGCTCGGCCATGGTGAGAACGGGATGTCCAGTGGCACTGATCCAGGACAGCAAAAAACCCCATTGATGTGACATCAGTGAGTTCCCTCTGCAGCTGTGCTGCTGGGAATGGGAGGTTTTCACTCGGATCTGCTCAGGCAGCCCTTGTCCCTGCAAGCAGCAGGGAGGGATGGGCTGTTGGCAGGGTGAATTGTCTTAGCATCAGAATGGTTTGGGTTGAAGGGACCTTAAAGTCCATCCAGTTCCAACCCCTGCCACAGGCAGGGACACCTTCCACTGGAGTAGCTTGCTCCAAGCCCCTGTGTCCAACCTGGCCTTGAACACTGCCAGGGATGGGGCAGCCACAGCTTCTCTGAGTAACTAGACCTGGACGTGGCTCAGGCAGTCCCCTGCGCGCCTGGAGAAGATGCTCTAGATGACAATCCACCTGAAGTCACTACTCAAGAAAATAGCATTTTATCCTAGAACTGCACTGCTGCAGAACACAAGTGACTGATTGCCCAAGATCTCTGCACAGAGAAGCTGTTCTGATCTGTTTTCTGGCAACATCCGGTTTCGACACGTTTACAGCTGAGATGTGTAAAGCATCCCTGTGGACTGCATCCTCATGGAATAATCTATAGATTCAGTTGCAGAAACTGCAATTTAATAGGAATGTAGTTCTTTGCACTAAGGTCTTTTGACGTGCAGAAAAAGGGAAATTTTAGGAGACACCAAAACCCAATCTTATGACTAGTTTGGCTGGTGGATAGACCTGGCAGTTGAAGTGGAAGATGGAAGAGTATGTTTGTGCTTGTGCAACCCTCCTACCAGTCCAGTGCCACCCTTTCTCCAGTGGCCAGCTCTGTGATGTGATTGAGCTGGACTAACTGGGGTGCCATGCTCTGCCCCTCCTTCCCGGTGCTGATGTCCGTTTGGCCCCAAACTGGGCTGGAATGCTGAGGAGGAGAATGGGGAGGGATGCAGTGGCCTTTTGATGCCAGCCTGCTGTGATGCCAGCCCTACCTCGGGCAGCTGCTCTGTGTGTGCTTCTATCTTCATCAGCCTTCACCTCATGCTGCTGTCATCACCCCAAAGAAAAGTGTTCTCTTTGGGATGCGATAGGTGCAAGGTGCACTTCCAGGTGATTCAGATGGAGCGGCAAAACTGGATTAAAGATATTTTCAGCTCCAAGCTCCTCCCAGAGACCTCTTTGTCTCACCAAAGGCATAGCAGAAAGGATGGCAAAGTGCCTCAGAAGTGCTGGTGCCCCGCTGAGGCCTGAGACCTGCCAATGGGAAGGACTGGAGCAGATCCCAGCGGTACCCAAAGCCAGCAGCATCTTTGGCTTGGCCCTGGGCAGTGCAGCACATCTGGACACTTGTTTTCCAGTGAAAGTGCGGGAAGGGATCCCAGGTCCACCTGAGATTCTCTATTCCTTGATGGAAAACGCCACCCCACAGCACAGTCCCTCTTGCTCATGGTCTCAAGGGAATAACTTGTTCATTTTTCCCCCACGTTGCCCCTCTCCACACCCACCTTTTGTGTCTTTTGAATTGAATCAGCTGGGTGACTCAGTACTAAATATAAAGCTGCTTCCGGCATCATCTGCCTGTGGCTCATTTCCTGGAGCTGACATCAGTGGAGCCTCTGATTTCCTTCTGAAATACCAAGGCATGAGATGTCCTTTGCAGGGTGCTTTGGCCATGCCTGCTGGCTTCCTTGGTGGCTGCAGGGCTCCCTGCTCAATGCTGCCCATAGCCACACTGTTCACCACTAAGCTGAAGCGCAAGCGAAGGCCTTGGATCTGTTTTGCACTGCAGAATCCTCCTCTGGTTTGCAAGCGTGTTTTCAATCAAGGCGAACTTTCCATCCCTGCTGCATATGCAAGGGTTTTATTAAATAAGCATGAGGCTGACGGATGTCTTGCTTTCTTCCTGGTGACAGCCTCACTGAAAGAGCAGCTCAGGAAGCTTTTAGGGGGGAAATTAGCAAAGATGGGTTGGTGGTTTTCTGCTTTAAAAAGACTGATAAATTGAGGAATTGAGGCCAAATGCTTGCTCCTCACTTGTCAAATCCTTCCAGAGCTGTTTACATCGGGGCAATGCTCTCTGCAGTTGGTTGCAGCTGAAGGTGAAGGCAAGAAGTGCACAGAGCCTGAGTTTGTGTCACAAAGCACAGGGGAGGGTGCTTCTGTCCATCTGTGCATAACTTCATTAAATCCTTCTCTTTGAAAGAGGATGTGGACAGAACCGGAGGAGGGGAGCGTCTGGCACATGGCAAATGGTCACTGATCCCAGCCACAGTGGATGGCCACTCAGCTTTGCTCTCTAGAGCCCTGGTGCAAAGTGTGGTGTCATTCTCATGATGGAGCAGACTATTTAGATTACCTGGCTTCTCTTCCAGCTGGTTATTCTTTTGGACCTGTCTTCTCCAGTGGAACTGGCTATATCCCATCAAACAGCTTGTTTTAGGCAGGAACTACAGGTGCCTGTAGGCAAAACCCTTCCCAAAAATCACTGGGGCTGGTGTAGTATACCCAGGGACTGGTGCATTATCATGGTTTTTGTTAGTTGTCTTGTCATGGTATCTCTTGACATTGCCAACAAGGAGCTGGAGTGGTCCAGAAAGCAATGGTTTGTGTTGGAAGGGAGCTTAAAGCCCATCCAGCTCCAACCCTGCCATGGGCAGGGACACCTTCCACTGGAGCAGCTTGCTCCAAGCCCCTGTGTCCAACCTGGCCTTGAA
>JAOSLQ010059146.1:0-13937 GCA_025629905.1 Lorius lory | reverse complement strand
TTTAAACGAAATAGCCTGAATTAAAGTTACATATTATTTTTTTTTCAACAGGATCGACCCATTTAATCTACAATGCAAAAATAGGATTTGTGAAGCATGGAACAAAAGGTAGAGTTTAGTAATAGACTAACCCTCTTTCCTGAGAATAATGATGTCATGCTTACTTCATTTTTACTTCAAATACATGTTATGCTTGTTAAAAGTAGAGTGGCAATAGAGTGGGTGTTTTTCCTAAGTTTGCTTTAGCCATTATCTTGAAAAATGCTTCTCTCTGAACCCTGAAATGATCAGGCTGGAAAACTCCTTGCATTTATTGTGGTGGTTCTGGTAAAAAGTTCATAAAAACATGTGCAACATAACTGATTTAATGACAGTTTAATGCACTATAAAGAAAATATATGATGAAACCTTTGTTTAAATTTGTTCTGAGACTGTTGCCACCCATCCAGGCTAAAGGGTTCCCTATTTATCACTTGTCAGCCTTCCAAGATAGTGAAAAGCTTCTTCATTTTACTTTGTTTTTTTTCTCATACCTTCAATCCTCATAAAAACTGAACTCTTCTGAAAAGTTCCTAACATTGGTTTATTTCCATTTCATTTTTTTAATTGTTCAGTCACACCTAGAGGAAGGCCATTAAGGTGAGAACCACTGTTGGTCCACAGGCTGCAAGAAGTGAACCTACTGCTGTAGTGAACAACTTTCAGTAAAATCTTAATGCACTTTTGTATGTATTCTGAAGACATCTTTTTTTGTTGTTTCTTTGTTTTTTTGTTTTGTTTTGGTGTGTGGGATTTTTTTTGTTTCTTTGTGACCTCATCCATTGGTTTTAGGTGAGTAAAGCCAGAACCAAAAGATTCTAGATTAGAATGGGATGTATAGGATAGATTATTTTGACTGAAATTCACGCAGAAAAGGGTGCTGCTCTTTAGTGCTCTCTAAGGAGATTTAAAGTAAGTGAGATTGGACAGCAGACTTCTTTAATTCATATGCTTTGATTAGCAGTAATAAATGTGTGGAGACAATAATTTTGAGTCAAAAAGACTGCCTTTTGTTCTGCATAAATTCAAGCTTTTTAACGAGTACAAAGAGAGTTTCCCATCTCATGTTAAAACAATAGAGCCAGCTTCAGGTGCTGTGAAAACTAAATTCTTAAGACCTAAACTACAGCTAGTTTGAGTGTCCTGCCCTCCATCTAATTTTGTTACCTGTTGGAAAGCTATATTTCTTTCCCCCTTACTGTCTCTAGCTCTATCTTGGCACCCTTTGATACCTCTGATACCTTCAAGTGGTGGTCATTGGGAAGCCATGTGTGCTCTCTTTGGTCTTTCTATGTTTACCTTTAATGAAAATATGTCAATACAGTTGTTTCATGTTTCATAGCCTCCTGAATATAATCTCAGAAGTGTAAATCATGTTCTGAGTAGTTGAGGGGTCATTACCAAGCACCATGTCATATCACTGTGCTGTAAACTGCATAATTATGGCTGCACAGACTTTAAAATGTGTCTGGGCTAAATTTATGTTTCAAACCCAAAATTTTCATTCTGGGATTATACACCCCTGCTGCAATAATAAAACACTGCAGCTTGAAAGTGTTGCAAGAAAAAATTGTTCCAGGAATATAGGAAGACGGACTATACATCTAGAGAAAAAAAAAAAATGTTTGCAGGTAGTATTAGGTTTTCCTTGGTCTAAAATGTGTCTTAAGTATGATGTCATCTAATCTGTTTTACGTTTTTCTTTGGAATGGTTATTAGAATTGACACTTGTTGTGTGCTCTTGCTGTTTTAGTAATTACTACATAGTATGATTTTTTTCATTTTTAAGTTTGCCATGACAAAATGTTTATTTTTTTGTATGGATTAGTGATGATTGTGTTATGTAAGAAATTAAATTATTAAAGCACTTCCTTTCAGCAGTATGTAACACTTGAATGTCGATGAGGAGTCCTCATGTTTTTGTTGCCTAATCCTGTTGTGTATGTGAAGGAAAAAGAACAGAATGACTGCATAGCACAGCAATTACCTTAAAGGTCTTTTTAAATACAATCCTGCTTCCTTTTGCTTTGTAGCTAAGCAGGATATGTTATGACCTACAGACATCTAAAACCGTAAAGGCTGCCCTCAGTCCCCATTTTTAGAGCATAACTTTTCAGTTAGACACATAGGTTTTTGTCAGGTCCAGGTTACAAGATGGGGCAGTTAACTACAATTGTAACTTTAATATGCAAGATGCTTTTTGCTTGTATTTACAAGCTTTATTTGATTCTTTCTATGCCAAGGTGTATGTAGTCTTTCAGAGTGACTGAAAGATATAGTTGTTTTTTTTTTAAGCTTGTGCAATGTTGAAGATGCTGTACAATTATTTAAAGCAGCTAGAAAATATACCATTTTTGAGAACTCTTATGCTTAGGTAAGACCAGAGTAAAAGTTGCATCAATCTATAGTCCTCTTTTACCTATGTCTGACAATCTAATGTTTATTAGACTTGCTAAACATGTTCCCAAACTTCTTGTTGAATGAATGGGAAGCAAGTAATTAATCTGGCTTGAGGAATATTTTCTGGCGTTGGCTAATTAAGTTACTCATCTGTAGTAGTGTTCTGATGCGAAGATGCTACTTGGGAAGGATCTTTCTGGTTTTAGAGTGGGTTTCTTATGTTCAAGTGTAATGTTTCTCAGACTTTGGGGGCTTAAGTTTCCTAATATAACACCTTCCCTCTAATCATGCCAACCAATAGCTTGTTATCATTAACTGCTGGCAGAGGCTTGTTTCTACAGCGCAAGGGTTATAATTATTAGCTATGGTTGAAAATGCTTAGCATTCTCACCCTGGGGAGCCAAGCTGTTGCTTGCAATTAAAGGTAGTTAGCTGTTCCCTGCCTCATGTAAACATTTGCAGCCTGTAATTATGGCTGCTTCATACTTCTTTGCCCTGGAGGAACTGACCTCTTCTAGTAATGCTTTGTAATATTTGGGTTTGTAGGTTTTTTCTTTCTTTCTTTCTCTTAGATTTCGTGTTAATTATTGTAGCTTAATCTTATTTTTCCACTTAAAAATAATAGCGATGTCTTTGACCTTTCACAAGTCATTTGGAACTTGTAACTGTATTGGGATTTGAAACCTAGTTTGAGAAATACCTGCTGAAGGGTTATGAGTGTTTAAATGCTTTAGCCACCTTCTCCCCTTCTCCCTAAAAATAATAATAAAAAAAGTTCAGTATACTGGAGTATCCCTTCATTTGTATGGCTGAACAAGCTATTTTAACCTCATAGAAAGACTTTAAGGAAGGGAGAAATGCACTCTTTTTTGAAGTCATCCAAGAGAAATTGTCCCCATGTCAAGAAGTTTGGGTTTATTTGCCCAGATTGTCATGCCTCTGTGTTTTAAGTAGATACATTATTTCAGAAATGTTCAGTGTTTGATAAGTTCTTCCTTGTTTCAGGATGCACTATTCTATCTCTGTTGCTTTATTTGCTGCTTTTTGAGAGGGAAGGTTTGTAGCAAAGTTGATGAGCTTATTCAGACTGCTCAATCCATTTGATCTTTCCTTTCTATTGAATCACTCCTCTTGGCAGGCACTCTTTCCTGTGTTTTCTGGTCTCCTGTAAACTTGATTGGATTTCTGAATCAGATGCCATTGGACATTGAGAACAAATGTAATTTAGAATTATTTTGATTTAAATAGACTAAAACTTGTTTCCAAATGTTAATATTGTATATTCCACCTTCTAATGCCTATTTGAGCAATGAAATCCTGGACTAGTAACACACTGGTGATGTTTTATAATAGATAATGAAAGTAAAACATTAATTTAGTCTTACCTATGTATTAGTTTAATTTTTTCATACCAGTAGGTCAAGAACTACTGGTACATAAATAGTCTCTGTGTTGCTTTATGGCATAGAATTGACCATTGATTGCCCTTGGCGGCCTCCCCGTTATGGTCCTTTGTAAAACCTAAAATACAGCTTCATTCTGTTACCTGGAATCTTAATCTCATTGTAACCAAAATAGCTTCCCTCGATATTGGCTCAGTTCCTCTTTTGTTTTGGTCCTCCTTTTCGAAATATTTATAGATCAGCTTTTATTGTGGAAGACTGAAAGAAACCCGTATGAATGTGTTTGGACGCTGGCTGTAGTCTGAGGCAGACTCTGCCCCTGCACTTAGAGAACAGGCAGAGATGAGGCTGCCAGAGAAACTGTTTCTCTTCATTATGTTGTTGCTTCTAATAGCCAGGCTAAAGAAAACACATACTACATTCAAACCCTGCCTAAAGTCCATATTTGTCTGTCTGGCTTCTCAGACCTTACAGTTTATGATATTAGTAGTCCTTCTGAATTATAAAGGTGGTAATTTGCACAATAGTTGTGATTCTCCCAATAAATCATCAGTACTTAGATTTACCATGATCAGGCTTGCATTCAAACTACTGGAGGACTTTGTGCTACCCATCGCACAGTTTACCAAATTTCTAAATGGTATGGCAAAATTGTTTTGCTTATTGTAGTTAAAGTTGGTTAACTTGATCTTCATGGAGTTTATTGCCTTTGTAGCTCATAGTCAATGTTGGTATCCTTGGGGGCTTGCTTTTTTTGTTTGCTTGGTTGGGTTTCAGGCAAATAAAGTACTAGTGATTCTGTTCACTTTTAATTCTTTCCAAAGCTTTCAGCTTAAATGTTTTAGGGAAGTAGAGGAGGGAATCTATTTAGGTTTTGATTTTGCAACCATTTTATGGTAGTTTTGTCCTGCGTTTTACAAATGGTTTGTGTGAGTGAGGAATTTCCCAATTATATTCTCACCTTGTTTCCTGAGAGACAATTTTTGAAATGTATGTCAAGGTACACGTTGCTAAGATTTCTAAGGTGCCAGATGAAGTAGATATTGGAATAAAGGTAAGTTAAGCTTTGATTACCTAAAATAGTCTACATCCAGGTGATGATAGTTGCATTTCCACATCAATAAACCCCCCAAAAAACAGAGCAAAAGACAAACAGACCAACCCCTGCAATATGATCCAGTTGTTGCTTTAATTGGTATAAAAGGCCCTGGTCTAAATATGCGTAGATGCTGAAATATTTCTTTTGGTGGTATTTACTGTTTAGGTAGGTATTTATATGTTTGAAAACACAGAGAAATCTGGAGAACTTCCATATTTTACCTGTTTGAAAGTCTTAACAGTTTTTTTCTTTTTTTCCACAGTATGCTTTTACAGTGTTTATAAATAGTTTCATTTGTAGAGATCACTGGCAATGTAATAGAAATGTCACTGCTATTGAGGTACAGGTACCTCTGGCAAGTTCACTTCCTCAAGCACATTTTATTTTCTCAATTTTAAGTCAGTTTCCAATGCATTTATCATGGTAATTCTTGTCTGTATTCACTTAAGGTGGTGGCTGAAGTTAGTGTTTTGAATATTAACTTGAGCAGAAATGTTTGGGCCTTTATTCTATTCATTGAGTTCTTCTGCAATTGGCTGCTTTGTTCTAACCGAGTTTTAAAAGCAAGTCTTCAGGAGATGAGTCTTGACAAATTTGAATTTGAAAAGAAGTGTATGAAAGCCAATGTTAATATCTTGTTGATAGATATCTCAAGGGAAATGCTCATTTTTATGATGTGATTGAAGGTATCTATTGGAGAAATACGGAATTTTTTAAAAAAATGATTCCTAATTTTTACAGAATTGCCCGATTTATACTCATTTCAGTGGCTGACTTGTGATGGACAGTTTTGCTTATGAATAATCAGTAGTCCCTAAAGTTTTTTTTTTTTTTCTTTGTAGTCTTGTTTATTGTAACTGAATAGTCAGGATCGAAAGGAAACAGTCTCAGATAAATTTTACTTGCAAATTGTTTCCTATTCCACCAATCCAGAAATCGTATCACAGTGTAATACCTGGTTTAGTGTAGCTTTAGATGAGGGTTGTTAGGAGTGGCCTGGTTTCTCTCCTTCTTTCTCGTAGCCCAGGAAGTATCGACTGGGGATGCTGGATGAGAGGATAGTTCCGGTGGGATCAAAAGCAAGAAAATCAAAGAACCCTATCGGCTCTCTGGCTGACAGGTGTAAAACAGGAGTACCCATCAATATGGTTTGGTGGAACAGAGTCACAGAAAACAATTTACAGGTAAAATTATTTTTTACTAGTCACTTTTTCAGTAGTTTGGATGCTTTATTTTAAATTTTGGAAAATGTTAGAAGCAGTTACTCCATATACAGGTTGAGATCAGAACAAATATTTCTTTCGCAGGGAAGGCATAGTGGCCCTCCAGGAGAGACATTCAGATGTTTTCTATTCACCTATTGCTGTGCTATGTACTTTGCTTAATTATGTTATAATCTGTAGGGGAGAAGCGAAAGCAATCATTAAATGTATTCTAAACCCAAACAAACGTAACCTTCTAATTTTCATATGAGAAAGGCTTCTGTTGGAAAAATCGGTGATCTTTGAGGTGATTGACACTTAATGCAAATAAATTCCCTCAGTACAGAATTCAAAGATGTAACCACCATGATCAGAAAATATAATTTTCTAATTTTGATGTTAGGGTAGCTTACATTTCTCAACTTGTTTGTTAAACTTTATTGTTGCTTTATTCCTGAATTTTCTTCATCTGCTTAAGAGGGGAGAAGTGCAGCTGGGTTTGAGCAGCTCTGTGTAGAGCTAGCAGGGTATCCTTGGGATGATAATGAAGGATAATTTGAGTATAGGAGGAATCTGCTCCATGTCACTTAAAATGGGGTTTAGATGGAAATTATAATAGTAGTGGAAACTGCAGCACTGCTGCTAATACTGTTTTTCATGTATGTAATGCTTTTGATTCCTTGGGGATCATTATTTTAGTGTTTCTATGAGGGTTATGTTATTTTTGATGTTTTCTAGGTAAGTGAAATGGGTAAATGATGGCAGACTAAATTTGTGACATCTTAACAATTTCTTTCGGTTTGCTAAATTTTTGCCATGTAAGGGCCAACATGAAGCTTGTATGCAAAACAAATACTGATTTTGCATTGCTGATGTTTGGACATCGATGTAACTGAAGTTGGGATTTGCAGGCAGTGGGATGCAGGTAGACTGGTGCTACATTGTGTGTGGGCATTTGGGCTTGCATCTATCTTGGCCCATTTGCTGCTGGGGAAGTGGCACAGCCAATGGTGGAGAAAAGAGGAAGCATAAAGGAAACACTGCTAGAAGGACCAGGTAAGATTGCAGAGGATTCGTTGGTGCCTGTGAAGCACTACTTTTCTTAACGGAGAGAAGGTTGACAGGTTGAATTTACTGTGTGTATCTAATGGGAGTATAAGCTGTAATTAACAAACAGTTGCTTGGAGAAGTGAGAATCAGGAAATTGGTCTTTCAGATTTCAGGTGGACGTTAAAGGGCAGGAAAAGCCCCATATGTACTCATGTCCTTCTTTGTTTTCTCAGCTGTTCAGTGTTGCAGCAAGGTTTGTCTTTGGTTGACTTCACTTAAAACAGAGCAGAAAAAGTGTTTATGGGGGTTGAAGAGCCAGTAGTATGAGACATGGAACTGCTGTCCAGGAGCCATTGTCTTCTTAGTACCTATGCCCTCCAAAGCTGTGTTGAAAGTGTGGCAAAAGGAAGCTCAAGGTCCCCTAGTTTTCTGAGGCTAGTGACAGTAGTCCGGTACTGGCTGCAGAGCATATGGCTATTAAAAGGTGCAATTCCAAGTTCCTTTATTGTGCCAGGATCTCAGCTGCATAATTGATTTAAACTATGTACAGCATAAGACTTTGTATTATGTAATGCAATTATGTCTCTTCCCATGGTGATGTGGGACTTCAGAAAATCATGGATATGCTTATGTGGTAGAAATAACAATAGGAGGATGTTCCAGCCACAGGAAATATAATTGGAGAAGAAATAGGAGAGATTACAGAGAAACTGTGGAGTCTGAATGGGGAAAGGTGTAAAACCAGGCTGCAATAAGATTATGGGGATATATAAAGCTCTACCTAGATGAGAACCCAAATTTTATCTTGAGGTGATCATTGTGAATCTTTATATTGTAGTGTGAACATTTTCTGATTACCATTAAAACAAAACTTGGACTGTTAAAAATTGGAAATTTTAATTACAAATGCACGGAAAATGGCTGAAATTTGAAACTACATAAAAATGGGTAGTGTCATGCCGAGATTTCAGATTGATGTTTTTTTGTCCACTTAATTATGTATGTAATCCACAGGTAGCATTGCTCTTTAGTATTTTGAAATACAAGCTGCTTAGAGTTTTTTGCAGGTGTTAATATAGGTTACACAAACTATATTTTGGCTGATGGTGAGTGCTAAGTAATAAGGCTGAATTATAAATGGAGGCACATCTGTTTGAGGACATGTTTTTCATTTGTGTTTGAAGATGAGAAAGCAGAATTACATCTCAGTTGCTGAGGACTTGCAATGCTGTGGAAGTGGTGAAGATTTTGTGTCTATTTAAATGCCCACTCTTCCAAATGTATGATTTAAGATGTGGGAATACACTATTTCAGGGTGTAATATTTAGAGATCTTTGTCCAAAAAGTGTCTGCTTAAAAAAACGAAGGTAGTTTACAACATAGAATCATAGAATAGTTAGGGTTGGAAAGGACCTTAAGATCATCTAGTTCCAGCCCCCCTGCCATGGCAGAGACTCCTTACACTAAACCACATCACCCAAGGCTCTGTCCAACCTGGCCTTGAACACCATCAGGAATGGAGCATTCACAACTTCCCTGGGCAACCCATTCCAGTACCTCACCACCCTTACAGGAAAGAACTTTCTCCTTATATCCAATCTAAACTTCCCCTGTTTAAGTTTTAACCCACTACCCCTTGTCCTGTCACTACAGTCCCTAATGAATAGTCCCTCCCCAGCATCCTTATAGGCCCCCTTCAGATACTGGACGGCTGCTGTGATGTAAGTTACAGGGACCCTCTCTCATATCTGCCCCCCACAACAGGAGCAGGGAGGAAAGGCAGCCTCAAATATTTCAGGTGTCCCCAAACCTCTTTAATTGCAGAATGAAAGTGCACTATGATTCATAGAAATCAACAGAAACCCAAAATCTATAAACCTGATGGATGAGATCAATCAGAACAGAAGCAGTTAAATGTACCAGATATCCTCAGTCATTCATTCAGCTATAGCAGTAAAGGTGTCTCACATGATGATAACTCTGATTCACTCAATAACTATTTTCCTACTAGCAGCTTTAGAGCTGTTTAATGATGTCGTTATACCCACAAGACCACCTGTCAATGAAGGGGAAAACAATGAAAGTGATGAGGTGGTGGAGTGAGACAAGGAAGATACGTTCATTAGAGATGCAAGAAGGCAGCTGGTGTTATTGGACATAAAAAGTAGGTTGGGGAACCTTGTTAAAAGTTATGTAGTCTCCTGAAAGAATTAGTGAACAAAGCAGCAGAAAAGTTTGGTGGTGTAGGAAAAGACTGACAATCACAGACATCCTTTAATTGTACTTCAAATGAAGGGAAATACCGCCAAGAGATTAAATCACAGTTTTAATTGGTACTAAGAAAAGACTCATGAAAAACAAGCTTCCAGTTTCATTTCTTGAGTCAGTGTTGGGGTTCAGTGAGCAATCTGAATGGAGTCTGCAGGCTGGAGTTAATTATTTGCATTAGCATTTCAGGTGGGCTCCCATGTAAATCTCTGCTCTTTAGTGTGCTATGGACGTTGACAAAAAGTTAAATGCTTGATCTTCTTGATAGGATCCTAGATTATGTCATTCAATAGGCAGCCAACAGCATGGGGATTGAATGACACAGGCTTTTGAAAACTGATCTGGGACCTAATTAATTGGGACAAATTATCCAAAGCAGCTTGTCATTGAGGAAGAAGGGCAGACTGAGAGAGAAATGACAGATGGATACAGCAGAGAAGAAAGACAGAAAGACCTTTGCTGCTCTTGAATGGCTCAGCCTAAAGGCCACTCTCACTCCACCAAAAGGGTATTTGCATCACGGTTTTGTGCATCATTGTTATTTATGTGTCACCTAAATGTCTATATTTGCAACTCCATATGTCCAGAGCTTAATGCCACATGGGTGATCAGACCCAAAACACAGTAAGTTTTAATGGGACTCGGGTGTACAGTTGGGACTGGCCAGCTTGGTTTCCCTTCAAATTGCATCCCGGTACCTAAGCTGTTTGTGGCTTCTGGAAGGGTCCTGAGCACCATCAGGCAATAGACAAGAGTCAGCCACTGTGGGATGTATCCTGTAACTGACAGAAGAGGACAGAGACCCCCTAAGAGGTAGCCTGAAGTCTCCTGAAGAGGGGAAACCCATCCTTGGCAAAGTCTGGTACTAGACTTCAGTGTCTTTCCTCAGGATGGAGAGACCATGTCATGCACTAATGCCACACATATTTGTGATTATAAGCATTTTGGGTATTCAAACCCTTTTAGTGTCCTGTCAGTTTAGTTTCAAACCATGACACCCACTGTGCAGGTCTGAGAGACATCCTGTTCCCACAGGCTGCTTAGAACCCCTTGTAAACAGCTGAATATGTCAACATTAACAGAGACAGAGGATGATCAGCAGCATACTGATAAACTAAGATGCATAAACTGTGGTTTATATATGCCTGGCATGCACAAACATCTGGTATGCACAAACATCACTTTAAATTCAGACAATATAATCAGAAATCAATGAGATTCCAGTGATTTTTGGGACTGACAGAAAGCATTTAGTGCTTCCTAGAACCTGACCATACACCACAAGGCATGTCCAAGTACTGACAATTAGTTTTACCTCGCCTTCGGCTATTTTCTCTTTACTTCCACAAATACTGTATGGACCACTCAGTGGATAAAGAACTGGCTGGATGGCAGCATGCAAAGAGTTGTGGTCAATGGCTCAATGTCCAGCTGGAGATCAGTAACGAGTGGTGTCCCTCAGGGATCGGTGTTGGGACCAGTCTTGTTCAACATCTTTGTCGGTGACATGGACAGTGGGATTGAGTGTGCCTCAGGAAGTTTGCCGATGACACCAAGCTGTGTGGTTTAGCTGATATGCTGTAGGGAAGGAATGCCATCCAGAGGGACCTTGACATACTTGTGAGGTGGGCTGATGCCAGCCTTATGAAGTTTAACTTTGCCAAATGCAAGGTTCTACACCTGGGTCGGAGCAATCCCAGGCACAGCTACAGGGAGAAACAGAGATTCGGAGCAGCCCTGAGGAGAAGGACTTGGGGGTGTTGGTTGATGAGAAAATGAGCATGAGCCGGCTTCAGTGTGCACTCGCAGCCCATAAAGCCAACCATATCCTGAGCTGCATCAAAAGGAGTGTGACCAGCAAGTCGAAGGAGGTGATGCTGCCCCTCTCCTCTGCTCTCGTGAGACCTCGCTTGTAGTATTGTTTGCACTTCTGGTGCCCTCAACAAAAAAAGAGCGTGGAACTGTTAGAACAAGTCCAGAGGAGGGCCATGAGGATGGATAGGGGGCTGGAGCACCTCCCGTATGAAGACAGGCTGAGAAAGTTGTGTCTGTTCAGCCTGGAGAAAAGAAGGCTGTATGGAGACCTCATAGCAGCCTTCCAGTATCTGAAGGGGGGCTATATGGATGCTGGTGATGGAGTATTCATTAGGGAGTGTAATGATAGGACAAGGGGTAATGGGTTAAAACTTAAACAGGGGAGGTTTAGATTGGATATATGGAAGAAATTCTTTACTGTGAGGGTGATGAGTCAGTGGAACGGGTTGCCCAGGGAGGTTGTGAATGCTCTGTCCCTGGTGGTGTTCAAAGCCAGGTTGGACAGAGACTTAGGTGGCACAGTTTAGTGTGCCATGTCCCTGCCCATGTCTAGGGCGTTGGAACTAGATGATCTCAAGGTCCTTTTGAACGTTAACTCATTCTATGATTCTATGATTCTATGAGTGGTAAGGATTTTTAACCAAACTATTTAAAACAAACAAAACCACAAAACCACCAACAACAAAAGAACAAAAAATACCCACCAGCATTTATTTTTATGTGTTGTAAGACTATAGGGACTATAGACTGTATTTTACATAAGCAACTTGACAGTTGCTTATTTCTTTAAGGACAAATTCTGTTGGTTTTCCTCAGAAAACCCATATAACCTACATATTATAGTTTTGCAAAAGGAGAATGCTCTTGCTTGTGGGACTTTTCGCAGGACATGAAGTGCCACATTGTACATCTTCCTTGTCAAAGCTTTAATCCAGATATGGTGAAGTTCTTCTAGTATACTCAGTTATAGTCATTTCCTTATCACTGAAGTAATGAAACATCTCTACAACTGATAATTATATACATTCCACTGGTCACATTTTTTCAGCTGAGATAATTGCTTTCAATTCTATTTGATTTTAAGCAGCCTCTGGTTTTCCTCATTTTATTATTATAACATAAGGATGATTGTTTTTTTCTTAGTGTATCCCAGGTTACATATACATGCGTACTTGAGTGTGTGTGTGTTTATATATGCACAAAGCAAAGGTGTGGATACTTTTAAAGTATTTGGATTTCCACTCACCTACAAGGAAAAAGCTGCAACTGAATTCAAGGTAGAAAGAGAAGAAGAAGTATAGGGGACTTCCTTAAAAAAAAAAAAAAATAGTCTTCCAGCCAGCCATGCTGGTGTTTAGTTTCCAAAGTAATGCTTTAGAAACTAGAATAAAGTTCATTGGGAAAATTTTAAAATAAAAAGACCTGACTATACCCTTTAAAAAGAAGCAGAAAACTCAGTAATTCATCATACTTTCCTAAGACCTAGGAACTGCTACTCTTTGCAACAGCAGTATAAGTCCTGATATTGCCCTTCAGGCAAGGCAATTCTGGCTTATCTCCTTACTGAGCATACCTCAAGTCTTCCAAGTTGTTAGTGTATTTTATCAAAATCCAAAAAGACAATAAGCCTCATCAACCATTACCAAATTTAAGCTGTCTACTAGTTCCACAGTTAATTTCTAGCATTATAGAATTATTCTATAAAATCTCATAATAAAAAAAATAAATAAAATCTCAATTCTGAATTAGAAAATATTTTAATTAAATCATACAATACTGAACATGGATTTAGTAAAGAACACAGCTAAATTCAAGGCATCTTGGCCAGCTAGAATCAGATAAAGGTTCATTTATACTCATGTGCATGAATTTTTTATCACAGTAGGAACTGCATTTAGTTCAGCCCCTATATTGTTGTTTTCTTTTAACCTTTAACTGTTATTTCAAAAATTACCCTGGATTATGTTTGTATTTTAGAATTATTATTGCTGTTGCTGTCTATAACTTAAATCCACACTCACTTTAACCAGCACTCTAGTCCTGTGATAAAAAAAAAAACTTTGAATTTTAAGAGACATTGATTGTCACCAGAAATGTTCCCATTTTATAATTAAACTGTTGGCAGCTCTGACAAGGCAACATCGTTAATGTTGCCATGGCAGAAACTCCGTGTTATTTAGTACTATAGGCCTTTGTTGTTTTGGTGTTCTTGCTTTTATGTATTGCTTGAGTCCTGTGTACACAGAGATAGCATTCATATGTATCGCATTGCAACTCTGGCTTTACTTTGGATTTATAAATGATTCAGAACAAATTCAATCATCACTCAGTGTGTGTTTGAAGGTATGGTATTGTATGAATACCCAAGTTCTTAGGGTAGGCGGAAAGTTACTGCACATACATTTGCAATTAATTTGGAAGATCAGCATTATTCAGTTGAGGATGATGATGGCATTGTATGTGCTAGAGTATATGATAATAGTAATTTCAATAAATGATATACAAAGTTTCCAGTGTCTTAATGAATGAAGCAATTTAAAATGTAAATTTAGAGTATTGGAGTATTGTGTGCAGTTCTGGTGTCCTCAGCATAAAAAGGACATGGAACTGTTAGAACAAGTCCAGAGGAGGGCCACGAGGATGATCAGGGGACTGGAGCAC
>JAOSLQ010059144.1:0-14262 GCA_025629905.1 Lorius lory | reverse complement strand
TGTTAAATTTTGTATGTGGCTTTCAGGGAATAGCAGCCCTGTCAGCAGAGTATGCAGAAGCAGCAATATCCTCAGTATGGTCAGCAAGAGATGACTGCTTAATCCTGCAGAAGTACCTCAAACTACATCAGCAGTCCTAGATAATGTGTGGGGGTATGCTGATGGAGGAGGATCCTTCATTCTCGTGTCATTCCATGTCTTCAGTACCTTAGGTCATTCTGCTTCCAGTTTCATCATTCTACTTGAGAAACAGTGGAAGAGAAACAAAAGTAGGACACAGAATAATTAGAGAGGAGTCAAGAGGCAAGGATTTGGGTTAAAAAGGGAAAATCGGAAATTAAAATGGAAACTATAGATTGTTTTCTGGAGCTGAAAGGGCATTCACTTGTACCAAACACAGAATTTGAAGATTTTTTTTTTCTATGCCTAGTACAGCATGCAGAAAATAGTAATGCTTGTTCATCATTTTATCCAGAAATACAAGTTCATATAACTTAGTTACCTATAAGAGATTAATTTCAGATTTAAGGCTTTATAACAGCTCACTTTCTGACTCACTGGATTATGCCTGAAATTCTTGGAAATGTCATGTTTAAGACTCCATTCTAAATAGAAGGGTGTTTAGTTTAACAGCACTGGATCAAGGTCATGGACTGAGTAGCAAACTCGGCTGAATATTTCACTGAGATCAGGTTGGAGTTTTAATAGATAGTGAGGCATTTGATCAGGTCAAGGCTTTTTCCTAAGCTTGCTTTTTTGGATTAATTTAAGATACTTTCCCCCTTGCTTGTTTGATGAAGTACTCAATTTTTAATTTTTATTTGTTTCTTTTTTTTTTTTATAGCACATCTACATGAGCCTAAAATGACAAGTCTGCTTTCAGCAAGGCTGAAATCTGATACTGTAGTACTGAAACGCTTTTAGCAGCCATGTTCACCTTCCAGTATGCTGATGGCTTTTCCTGGTGCCTGAAACATATCTGTAACAGCAGCTTGCCCTGGGCTAGATGAGAATGGCTTCCCAGTTTGTGTCCATCTGTGCTGGGTCTATTTGTCAATAGGTCATTCATTGCTCATTTTAAAAGTCACTAGAGATGTGACTTCTGAGTCACTCTGGGTAGAAATAAAAAGGGCTGCTTGAGTACAGTTGTACTTTATATTGTTTCTCTTAAACTACTGTGGTTTAAGGCCAGCCAGCAACCCAGAACCACACAGCCGCTCGCTCACTCTTCCCCCTTCTTCCCCCCACTCCTGGTGGGATGGGGAGGAAAATCGAAAGAATGTAACTCCCACGGGCTCAGATAAGAACAGTCCAGTAACTACGGTATAACACAGATCACTACTGCTACCACCGATAATAATAATAATGATAAGGGAAATAACAAGGGAAGAGAATACAATTGCTCCCCACCTGCTGACCGATACCCAGCCCGGCCTGAGCAGTGCTCTAGACCTTCTGGGTAACTACCCCCAGTTTTATATACTGGGCATGACGTGCTGTGGTATGGAATACCTCTTTGGCTAGTTTGGGTCAGGTGTCCTGCCTCTGCTTCCTTCAGGCTTTTCCTCCTCCCTGGCAGAGCATGAGACTCAAAAAAGTCCTTGGTCCAAGTAAACATTACTTAGCAGCAACTAAAAACATCAGTGTTATCATTGCTATTCCCAGGCTGAAAGTGAAAACCACAGCACTGCACCAGCTACTAAGAAGGAGAGAAAATGACTGCTACTGTTGAACCGAGGACAACTACAAATAAGGAATGTAGGAACGTGCTCAATAGAGGGGAATTTTTTTGTGTTCTCGAAATGTTGTGTCTTGTGATCTTTGGGCCTTTATCACGGTTAAATAATTAAAGCAAGAAAACCTAAATTCTTATTAAACTATTTCAGAGATGTAGTCTTCATAACATTATAAAATATAAGAACTGTCAGTAGTGATACAAGATGAATAGGACACTTTCATAGCTGGAAATAAGAAGGGATAAAAAAAGGAGGAGCAGTTGTACAGAAGATGGGAGCAAGATTTATGAGAGGAGATGGCAGCAGAAGGGGAGAGTAAATCATAACAGGAAAGGAAGAATATTTCTTGCCACCTTATAAAAAATTAAATACATCAGAATCCTGAAATATTTTTGCAGAACAGTTCTATCCTCATGCTGGTTTCTTACACATGAAGTGTGTCAAGTGGTGTTTTTTTGGGGTTTTTTTTGTACTCTATAATGTCAGCCATTTCAGTAAGCTTAAGATTTATTCAACAATAATACAATGTCAGGGGACTTTACACCATTATTATTGTAAACATTACTTTAAAGAAAACGAAGTCTTTAAAACTTGCAGTTCACTCCTCTTGAGCAGCTTATTTCATATTCAAGAAAAACCTGTGGTGTATGCTTTCTTGAAGAGATTCTACTTTCATTTTGTCTCCCTTAATTGGACAGATGTTCAGGTGAAATAATTTGTAGATGCTCACTAATGGGGGCGTCCTGCTTCCTGTAACTGCTGGTCCCCTGGAAGTCATGAGTTGATCTGCCCTTGTATGCAGTGAGGAGGAACACGCCTGGTGCCTCAAGTGTCATAGGGCTGGGCTGTGAACTGTCCTGCCCCTGGTCTCAAAGGGAAACCCCTGTGATGGTCAAGAACTCCTCTTTGCGTGTGTCTCGAAACAACTCGACAGAAGCAGCTGGGGGAGGCTGAGCGCCTGTTGATGGTGAGCAGCGTGTTAGTGGTCGAGGGCAGAGCAGGGACCCCTCTCCACGAAGGTGGGGGATGGTTTCCCTTGTTGTCTGCCCTGAGGCCACGAACATCAACTGCCCCAGCAAGAACCTGCCTGGAGACAGCGGCACAGCCCCTGCAGCTGCTCAGCACCGCACTGCACCCCTCAGGGTACAGCAGGAACTGGGGCTAGGGCTCACCAGAGACCCCTGGCACCGGCTGAAACCTTCCAGAACAGCTCCCGGTGCTGGCAGGAAAAGATCTGAGCCTGAGGGAGGTGTCCAAGAGACACATATCCTATAAACAGGCAACTGGCTGTGACCCCGTGCTTCTCACATGTCCATGTTGGGCTGTGATGGTGTCCCTGATGGAAAGGGATACAGCTGAAGGGGCTACAGCTCGCTGACTGAGAAGACTTAGTTTATCCACAAGGTGATGATCCTATTGATTGATTTTCTTTCCTTTCTCCCTCTGCTTCAGATCTGTTACAAGAATAAGAGCCTGCCAAGACTTGTTTCTCCTGACACAGGTTAGGGAAGTTTACAATAAAATTAGTCACTGGTTTTGATTTCTTTTTTTTTTTTTTTCAATCTCTGGAGGGCCTGTGGTTTCCCCTGTGCACGGAGCAGAGTGTGGTAGAAGATCAGCTCCACACAGCCGCTGAGGAGGATGGGACAAGCCCCAAATGGAGACTCTGAAAATACCAGTGTTTTGCTGACAGAGCCCGTGAATGAACTTAATCTCCTATTTCATCCAACATCTGGTGAAAGGCCTGTACTGTCAGTTGCATAGTGTCTGAGGTGAATCTGAAAAACCAGCTGAGCATCTGTATCAGTGAGAATGCCATAAATGCAGACTTGCGGTGCTCTGTATGTTTAGAACCATCATCCCAATTATTGTTGCTATTTTTCAGAATGTTTTTTAGTCATGATTTCCCCTCAAGCTAATTTTGGATAAAATGAATCCTATGCAGAATTGCAAGTCAAGCTTTTTTCTCTTTTTTACTGAGTGGAGATGCAAAAGAATATGACTGAGGTAGTAATTACGTAATAGGAAATCTAAAAAGTCAAGTTTTTCCTGTTTGCATTTGTAGCTTAAATTATTCTGAACAATAGCTGCATATGAATTAATGTTTTACAAGTGTAAGACACCTTTTAATGCTGAGAAAGATTGAATTCTGTCACTCTTTTGTTTCCTTAGTGCTAGTAAACACAATTTAATTTGTCAGGAAAAGAAATTTAAGCTCTTCCTGCATCTGCATTCTCACCTGCAACTCTGCCCATTGCTATGCAGCATATGATGCAGCATGGAAGTGATTTTTCAAAGATAAACATATATTTTTGTTGAAGACTTAAAAAACTAGTCTTGTCAGCAGTCTGCTATTTTCAGTTACAGAGCCTACGTATGGTTTTCTCTTTTTTTGGTAGTTTATTGCTCCCCATGACTTGGCAATTTTAAATTAAAAAAAAAAAAAAGGTTATAATTTCAAGTCACAAATCTTAAGTTGTATTAGTATATGTAAATAATGAATGTTTCCTATGATTTATATCCAAACTGTATGAAATTAACTTTCTTATTTAATTAAGAAATATTACATTGTTTCACATTTACTTGAAAGTCATTTAGAATGCCTTAAATATTTATGAAATTTAGGGATTATTTTTCCTATGAATAGTACAAGTTTTGTTGTGGTGTCATCCAAACTAACCTACCTGATTATTTTGTGAGATTATTCAGTCATTGTATATGTGTAATAGAAAAACTTACTAGCTGTTATTTAATAATTATGTATAACTGTGTGTGCGTATTTGTTAAAGTACAGTTTTCTTTATAGAAGGTAGATTGTCAAGGTTTAACAGCTAACCAGTTATGTATGGAGATTGAGAGTGCGCAGGTTCCAGAGGCAGAAGGCATCTTTGAGGCTGGCCAGCTGTGGGCCAACTTTATGCCCTGTTTTTTGATAGCGCATGCAGGGTTTTACTGTATGGCCAAAGGAATTTAAATTGAGAAGTTGAGATATAGGTAGGGTCTTTGTTTACTTCCAATTAACTCTCTTGTGTGTTAACATACCTGTCAAGCTGTGTTGTAGCTCTAAGTGACAGCAGTCAGTTTCAGTAAAAGCAGCCTACTCCCTTCTGCTTGACATCTTCCACAGTGACCCAAGTTTATAGCAGGATTGTTGCCATGCAACACTTGCGCTTTGTAGCCAGCAACTTACAGTAACATGCTATTCCACTGAGAGAGAAGCTGAACGTAAACAGAACAGGTACAGTTTGCCTGCTTCCTTCACACTGTCTTACTGAAGAATGTATGGAGGAAAGGTTTAAGGGAGCAGAGAATACTTTCTATTATGTGATGATGGTGCTCTAGAGACCCAGGATGAGGATTTTGGGAAGAAAGAGGGAGAAACCCCTGCAAGTCCTTGACAATATCTGCTGTCTCTGGTAAAAATCATAGATGCATATTCTGACATTCCTCAACTTGTGAAATCACTGTGCTGTTTCTCAAGTAGTCTGAAATACATTCAGAATCGTTCTTACTGATACCATGCTAGCAGGCAGCTACTTTGCAGAGCCTCTGCAAGTATGATGTGGTTTACATGTGAAAGTTCTTGAAGGTATGTAAACTTAAGAGGCTGTCAAGGAAGATCTTTTAGCCACCTTAAACTAAACTGCTAAACTGCTGATTACCTCATTAGGTAACTGGTTTCTAATTCTTTAAATGTACATAAGATGTTCTCACTTCTCACAGATGTCCTGTCTTAACCTTTTGCATTATGATTTGATCATTAAAGTTAAAGGCCAAAACAAGCAGCAGTTCGGAAATGCACTCTGGTTTCAATTTCTTTGTATTTTCTTACAGTTTAAAAAGGTAGAAAAAGCCAACATGTAGTTTCCCTTGAAGTGAGTTGTTTGCAGTTGAAATCTCACAATAAAAGTAATAATTGAGTCATGAATTCTGATGTTTGTTTTGTACCAGTGAATTCTTTATGTAACATATCTAACGTATTCAAGAGCATTCAGGAAATTTTGACTCTTGCATTTTGAGATAAGCATTGACTGCTTCTTGTTTTAGTGAACAGCCAGCACTGAATGCATGTGTATCATAATAAGTTTATGGGGTTTGCCCCCCTTTAAAGCTGTGAACACATATTCCTGTGCAGTGGTTTCTAAGTAATAATTTTAGTCACTGCAATGATTAGGGCATACTTGACCCAACTACACTTACAGTCATAGAAGAACATAATCTTTTAACATTTTTTTTTCCATAGAAATTATCCCGTGAGCAATTACAGTGGAATCATTATTACTGGTTTTGCTCTAGAACATGACTGGGGAAAATACTTCATGTTTGGTGTCAGAACACAGCTATTAGTGAGATACAATTTCAGATTCTAGCATGTTTGTAAATGTGAAAACATCAATGTAGTAGACTGAGGATACTACAGTTCACAAAAGAAGGGATGCTGGGGAGTCTTAGGAGGCTAATCCCTGTCCCATTTTTTATTTTCTTCTTTCTAGAAATCATCCTTATTTTTTTATATATTCAGTATTCAGTCTCATAGTGATAAGAATGGACTGTTATTCAACACTATTTTCAGTCTTTTACATTGGAGAAACAAGTGAGACTTTTCTTTGCTGAAAGCCATCTTTTTGTTATCAATTGCCTGACAAATGGCCATAGTGGTTTGGAGTGGGGGAGTGTATTGGGAAGGGGATAGTGAATAGCACTGGAGCCGTTAGCCTGGGAGAGCATTCTGTCTCCTCTGCTGTGTGTAACAGGAGATATATTTGTACTTAACCTTTTGCTGATTGCGGGTAGGTTTTCAGAACCATGGTGTCTGGTGAGCCATTGTCTAATGGGAAAGCAGAGTTTCAATGGCATTTCAAATTGTGTTTGATTCAGCTGGAGCAGTGCTTGGTATATTGCAGGATTTAACAGCAAATCCATTATTTGGTTTTGTGGAGGAGTGCTGTGTCATATTGGCCTCCTTCCCGGAAGATGGGAAGATTTATTTGTTTTCACTTGTGTATTTATACTTTTTTAGGAGTGGGATAGGTAAGATCAAACTTTTTTATAACATACGAAGTATTGGTGGTGTAAAGATGGTTTCTTTGGATTATGATATAATTTTCAGCTAATGCTGTGCAAATGAACAATAAAACCACTAAGAACACAAAGGCTTCTGTTTAGTGAGTACAGCTCAAAATTCCCTCTCTGTCACATAAAGCCATTGGCTCAGCGTTTTTGAGGAATATATTTTAAGGGGAAAGGTGGGGATGGATGGGAAACTGCATTACGAGATCTGCGTAGAGCTTAGCCTGTTTCTGCCATCTCTGGAGTTATAGGATGTAACTAGAAAGTGCAGACAAGGGACACTCAACCAGTTCAGTGCTGAAGGCTTCCTAGGTGTACTGCAGACCTTGTGCTATATTAAGGCTTAATTTTAGCCAATCTACTAAAATGATCAGTAAAGCTTTTAGTAAAACATTTCAATTTCTGATTTAGGTTGATATAGAGCTCCACAGTGGAAGAACTGTGATGGAATCCTCCTAAGACAGATGCTGAGCACTTCAATAAGTGTCCAGTTACTTTACTTGTGTTTTTGTTTTGTTTTTTGTTTCTTTTTTTTTCCTTCCAAGCACTGAAAATGTCCATTCTCTAAGTACTGCCTTGTCTGAGCACGTTAGCCCCTGACCCTTGCCTATACAGAGAGGGATCAACAATTTGTCCTTTAAGAAATTCCATTAGGAATGTAAGTAAAATACAGACTCCTTTTGTTGAGGTGCAAAAAGGGGATAGAGTGGAGGACATACCTTATATTTATTCATGTAACAACTTACTGGTTAGGGTATGTGACCAGGAAGTTGAGAGTATTGGTTCAATTCATATTTCACAATCAATTTGGTTTACTTCCCATATATTGTTTCCTGTCTCTGAGCTGAATGTAATTGCTATCAGGTGGTATATTAATCAGGAAGATGCACATAAGCTTGTTTGGGTGATGTGTACTCAAGGTAAGAGGGGGAAGTAAGATAGGAAAGAAACCAAAAAGAAGACACAACAGTGCAACAGTGAAAGTGGTGGAAAGCATTCTTCATCATGAGAAATGTCATGTTCAAGTTAAAGCTCTTGCTTCAGATGGATGGGGAGAATATGTGCCTGGATATCATTTGGTATTTATTTATTAGTTGTGCTGTATCATTGGTATAAAAGGTCAGTCTGCTGGATTTTTCAGTAAGGTGGTGTAAGTAGGCAGTGTCTGGGGTTTTTGTCCAGAGCTCTGAGGCACATCATCAAAGTGAGTGTTAAAATGTATATAGGGGCTTCTAACATGGGGCATCACAGGAACTCAAGAGAAGCAGCAAACACATGAGGTATTCCAGAAGCTACAGGAATTGGAAAAAATTAGTAAGAAGATCTGAGCTCAGTTACCTTGTCTGGAGGGATTTAAGTTCCACTATGAGTGGAGGGGTAGAATAGAGAACAGTTAGTAAATAATCATCATATGTGTCTATGATGTGTGTTGAAATGTTAAATGGTTACAGTGATGAAATGTTATTGTTGAAAAGGACTTAGAATAGCTGCAGTGCTTTTGTTATCCAAGCTTGCATTCATACTGCTTACTGCAGTCTACTCATTCAAGCAGTGAAAGCTGTGTTAGGGCTATAGTTACTTCTTCATACATACATATATTTTTCTGTGAAAGACCATGGTGGGGTGGGTTTAAACCCTTAGTAGCAGAATTGGTTTATGTTGTAATATAAGGATAGAAATGGCAATGAATGATACACTAGAAATACTTCTAGAGAAGGGCAGGTTGGTTTAATTCAGAATCATCATTGCAATTAGATGTGACCTGAACTTCCTATTACAAATCACATAAATTCTGAGATGGCTGATGCATAGATAGTAAGAAAGTGTCCACTGACTGTAGTTCTTCTCTTACCATGCTAAAGTGATGCTGTATTATGCTTGCTGCTTGACCTTTCAGCTGCTCTTCTCCATTAGAGCAGTCACTAGCACAGCAGTTCATGACCATAGAATATGTGAGAAGCTGGTTATACTATCTATCTTGGCTTCATGGGTCTCATATAGCAAGCATACATTCTTTTTGTTTAATACTGGTTTTAGTAACTTACCACAATGCATTCTGTGAATTAGCTTGTTTGTTTTCCAAGTGTGCAAGAATGACACTGTACAGACAGTCTGAAATACTGATGTTCATAACATCTTACATATCAAACAACTGTGAGTAGCTTTTCTTTCTTGACAGAAATGATATGGATTTTTCTGTTTGGTTTTTCTGTTTGTTTTTTTTTTCCACGTAGAATGTTGGTGGCACTTTTTTGTTCCTAGGACTCTGTTTCTAATGTAGATATCTGTAAGACAGTCATAAAAATGACACAGATTTTTTTTTTTTGTGTGTCATTTAATTGAATTTTCTTAATTTTGTGACCTTGCAATGTGATGATGTGGTAGTGGAACTCTGTGGTAATAAGCATGTGCCATTGTGCAATGGAAATGATGCTTCAGCACTGCGGTGGAATTTAAAATGGGAGAATGATGGGATGGGAACAATCCTCCAGTTTCCGTGGCAACTGGGTAGTGCTGGGCTGTGTGTGTTAGGGAAGGCAGTGGGGTAGTGGGCACTTCAGTCCGTGCCAGTATTTATTAAGACTGTTAGGACAGCAGTTTCTGTCTACTGCATTGTGATTTATGCCTAATTTAAAGTTCAGTCTTTCACAGTGCCAGCTGCTTTCAACTCCCATTCTGTCTAGTGGAAACAGAGATAATTGGCAATGGTTAACAATGTGTCCTCACACCAGCAGCCTCGAGTGCATCCATTATTCTGTGAGGATGCATGATGCATACGGGGGGAGGCAAAGAAAATCATCTGTTCTGCTGAGGCTGTGGTGGCTTTCTGTATTGTTTGTGCCTTGAGTTTCTTATGTTCTTTGGTTTGCTTATTTGGGGTTGGGTCTTTTGTCATTGTTGCCCTTTTTATTTTTTTTTTTCCTAACAATGAGATTGTTTCATAAATAATTTTGAATGCTCCAGGAAGAACCACAGTTAAAATCTCTGTGGTTAAGCCAACATACACAGAACCTGTTCTCTGTAGGAGTTTTAATATAATGAGCTTCAGAAACAATGTAAGACTTAGATTATCAAAAGTTCCTCAGGTTTTTGTTTAGTTATTAGCAGAGTATGGAGTTCCCTTCTGTGTAGAGTATCCTTGCTTCCTGTGGTGAGACATTCTTGCTTATAATTAACTGATTTTTCAGAATCCCAGTCCGTCATCTACTTACAAATATAAAATTCTAAATAAAGATATACTGGGTTAGGAAAGGGATCATTAATAAGATCCAACTACATCACGATTTCTGTTGATAGATACTCAGAATTTGTGCTCATTGGCTTAATGGAAGAAGCTATTATGTTTGCATCTGTTTATTTGATCCAGAAGATTACTGGAGCTATGCCACTGAGCTTCGGAGACTAACTGTATTTTCTGTGCCACCATGTCTCAGTAGTTTTGTGTATATAGGTTTTAGAGCAGGGCTGGCTGGTGTTCTTCCTGCTAGGTTGGAATGTGAGCAGAGCACAACAACAAAATAATTGCTGAAAGTGTCTGAGAAGACTGCTCTGGAGCCTTTCCTGAAGGATCTAAACAGGATGCTTGACTTAGATGACTACCAAGAAAAAATCCTTACTCACTGGTCACTCAAACTTTCGCTTGCTACAATGGGAAAAGTCTGGAGCCTCTTTTGGTTCTTTGTGCCATTTCTCTGTCTCTAATTCTATTCTTAAGCTCTTAATGTAACTGTTTTTAAAACTATATACATTTAAAAAATGTGATTTTTTTTTTTGTGGTTCTTATCATCATTACAATATTTCTCTTTAATTTTGTTAAATGCATCATTAACTGTCCAATCTGATAATACGAAAACTACATATTTTGAGGTTTAAGGAGGTAAAAGCAAGACATAGAAGGACTGACCTTTGCTTTGGGGTCAGTGGGCTTTGAATTTGACCCCTATTGTCAGTCATTTTGCACTGAATCTAGAGTAGCCTTACTTTTCCGTAAAGACTATACTATATTCTTGAGTGACTTAATTAGTGTCTGTTCATCTTTTCAAATAGGCATTATAGAGTGGTGAAGTTGCTGAGTATGAGAAGTCAGCAAATGAAGCAAGTGGGTGGCAGTATGCCAAAGCTGATTTTCAGAAGGTTGCTTTATTCAGGAAATGTACTAGAGAAAAAAAAAAGATCACACTTACAGTGGATTTCTTACGGGTCTAATGAGAATTCCCATGATAGTAATTTCTCTGTTTCTGTGTGCTTTGGACAAGTTTCCCATCTCCCATAACTGCTGTATATTATGTGTGTGTGTCCCTTTAATTTTATTTCATTATCAATGTGTCTTAACCTCTTTGGAGTTCTCTGCTTGGTTACATGTTTTGGTCATTTGTTTTTCTGCTGGAGTAGCCTGTATTTTTAGCAATCTTGAATATCGTGTAATAAGTTTAATGCATTTGTTTGAATTGTATTAAAGTAGGAAGAATAACTCCATAGGTCTAAATCAGTTATAATTACTCCAAAAGTCTTGATTCTGCATGTACAGGGTGATACGAAAACTTTCTACTTAGTTTGTTAAAACCAGACATGCAGATTTTAAATGTGGGTCAAGATTCTCCCTCGGTACATTCAGTTCTGATGCTGAGTCAACAAAGTATTAACATTTTATAATTCATTAGAATAGTATTGCCTGTTACAATATTGTTTACTTCTCTAGAAAAAAGAATTTACTTTCCCCTTTATGTAGTTTGAGTATGAATACATCAAGTGAAAAATAGCCCATATGTTATCTTGACACACCCTCTAGAACAAAATTGTCTTTATGATTTAATTCAATATGAGATTCTCAGTCTCTGGCATCTTTACAGGCATTTTTCAGGCAAGAAAACAAGAGTGAAATGGACATGGGGACTGAATGGTCTTACTGACAAAGATGTTCAGCTGTGGAGTAAGAGGACTTTGGTTATATGGAGTTGGTAGGGTTAGTTGGTTTTCACTGCCATTCTTGCACCATTTTTGGTTATTTTTGGTTATTTTGGTCACTCGTTAGTAAACCTGTGTCAAAGAGGAAGCAAAAATGAACTCATGGTGTCAGAATGCAAAAGAATAATTTTATGTTGTTCCTAGAACTTTAGTAGTAGTATAATATGCAAGGATTGTTATCCTAGAGGGTGATGCTCTGCTTTATATTATTGTTTGGGTTTTTTCTTTCTGTTCTTTTTTTTTATTGGTTGTTGTGTTGTGGATTGGTGGTTTTTTGTTTGTTTTGTTTTGTTTTTTTGGGGGGTTGGGAGGAGTTTGTTTTCTTTGTAAGCCCTTGAAGTCCATCAGTGGGAAGAAAATAAGGTTTGGGTGCTATTCATGCATTCAGTTAGGACTGTACATTCTGCAATGAGAACAATGAACTCAAACCATTCAGCTGTCAGAAAGATGCCTACCCCAGCTTCTCCCTTCCTTTTATTGAAGGACTTGTTATATTTCATACTAACTGTACTCTCAGAAATAGCTGCTGCCTCTGCCTTTAATTTGAACAAACTAGAAGACTTTCCTGAGTCTTCTTTTTTTATGTCATACAACTCCATTTCTACGTGCCTAGTGTTTGTATAAAGCACATAACCAGAATTGGTAGTTCTTCTTGCTAGCTTTTGAATGACAGTTTAAGTGGTTCACATGGCTGTCAGAGGAAAGTACATGAGAATCAAGGCTTAAGGGAGTTACTCCAGCTTTTGCTGTAAGTGAAACACATTGCCTTTGTTTCTAGTAAGAATGAATCACAATGGAATAGGACTTGGTTTGTTAAAGAAGTGGTTTCTATTTAGGTTTTTTTAATTTATTTTTTTTTAATTGTCTTTTGAAATATTCAGAGTCCCTGACTCTGGGTTTTCTGTTACAGAGCAACAGAGGTCATTGTGAAGTACAGCTGGTTACTGATTCATCATGTATCCTACTACTATTTTTGTAGTTAGGCGCTTCCACGGTAATTATACATTCAGAATAATCATTAAGAATAGCTGATACTTTTGAAACTATGTAAAGAGAGAGCTTATCTTTCTGAATTCTATCATTGTTTGCATTCGGTTTCTATAGCACTGAAAATTCTTGCTTTATCTAGACTTTTATTTATTGGATGACCTGCTCATATGGTGAGAATGCGAGACTTGTCTTTTTTTTAATTCACTTTATGTGTGTGTAGTCACATAATAAAAAAATTGAGTCTTCAGTATGATGCTAAATCAGTTCTATTTACTGTACGATCTTTTAGATACCAAGTTGGCATTTTATAAGTAGGCAAACATTTTGATAAGCGGTATTTATTGTGAATCCTACCAATGGATATGAAGAGGTCAGAGACCTATTAGCATTTTCTGGAGAGGACAGTGTGATTAATAGTGCTGGTAATGATTTGGGGGGATTGTTTTGTTATCAGATTCTTCACTTGGAGATACTTTAGTGCACCTTCCCTTTTCTAGATAAACTGAAATTCAGAATCTTAAAGACGATGCGTGTACATGTGTGTCCCTGCTGTGTGCATTATTCTGAGGCACAAATTACCCACTTGTGGTAATCCAGCTGGGATAGTATTTATTATGACAGTTGGCTGCAGAGTTACAGAGCTTCTTTGGCTGAAAACTTGGCAGCTCTAGAAGTTGTTGCATTACAGCCAAGCATGTCTTTTGGTGAAGATGCATGGGAAAATAAAGAAATGACAGTATATTTTGTTTGTACAATTATTGTATGATATGGAATAATGACAGATTTTTCTTTGTGTGAAATATAATTGAAATTTCCCAAAATTCTGGATTTGGTAAATTTCTTTTGCCAAACTGCTTTTCATCAGAAACACCTTTTCAAGTATAATCTTTTCATAAGTTTCAGTTTTGACAGTTGACTTTCAGTTTTTCATGAGCTAAATAACACTGTCACTTTTAGAGTTTGAAAAAATAAGGGAAGGATTCTAGCAAAGCTGTCCTTTATTTGGAAAATGGTAGATAGGAGCCCCAGTTGGTCTGTGAGGTGATCAGGAGCCTCATCCTTTGCGAGGGATGTTGCTCCAGGACAATGGGCCAATTGATCCTTCTCCCCCAGCCATGGAAGGAGCCACATCAGGGTCTTGTGGTCACTCTGACTGTTCTTGTGGTTCCTCAGCCTGTTGCCGTTCCTCTGTGCTCCTTTGTGCTTACAGAAATTAGCCTTTAATGAAGCAACCTAATAAAGCCTTCTGCAGTTAAAGAAATAACCATGTTAAATCTGAAAACATTTAATTGCTCGTGACTTCAGTCTGGAGAGGTTGGTATTCATTGTAACGCGAGTATCTCTTTCTGACACTTATTCCTTCCAGATATAATGCACATGAGCCTAAACCAATGGGGTTTTGATGTAGAAAGTGTATACACACACACAGCATTCTCATAGATAAGCTAAGGAAGTGTGGGCTTGACGATCAGGTAGTGAGGTGGATCAAGAACTGGTTGAA
>JAOSLQ010059143.1:0-10161 GCA_025629905.1 Lorius lory | reverse complement strand
GCAGGGGGGTTGGAACTAGATGATCTTAAGGTCCTTTCCAACCCTAACTATTCTATGATTCTATGATTCTATGTGCTGCCAGAAGCAAATTTGACTTTCTCAACTTGATATCACTGAAAGCTGTGAACTCAGCACCTCAGTACATTATCAACTGCTTTTGAAAAAGCATTACTTATTTAAATTAACCAATCTGACATCAAAACCAGCAGATTTTTCTGGACATTTTTCTTTACACGAGACCATACATCATTCATTTGCAAATAGCATGGAAACTTAGAAATCTTCACCATGCACGTTACATTTTTAAAAAAACAGATTTTTTCTTTTGTGCAATAAATTGCCATTAGTTACAGACAGCTTTAATTACAGGTACTAACTTAGACTGAAATAAAAATTATGCACAAAGTGATTAATAAACTACATACAAACAGGAAGCATGAAATGACAACCTGAAATTAGTATCATAAAAGGAAACTGTACTTCAAATTTTTAGGTAGATCATAAACTTAAATTTAAACAATTAATATGTTTTTTAGTGCTTTGAAGACTCACTTCTTTGAAAGGAACAGCAGAAAACTTGTTATTCATAAGGGACCAAAAAATGGGGATGAGTGAACAATAATTAACTAGCATTTCAGACAAAGATTTTCAATATCTTTCTGAAGGCATGAATACGCTGGAAAAAAAAAACAAACAAACAAAAAAAAAACCACAAACAAAATCAAAAAACAAAACATTTAGAGAGTGAAAATAGTGTGGAAATAATTTAAATGCTACAGAAGACAATATTTAATCCAGCATAAAGACATGTCAAAAATACCCTCAGATTACGGGCAATCGGAAAAGGAGCTGAGGGGATAGACAGTGGTTTAGAAGGAATCAATGATACAATAGATTAGTAGACAAACTGATTAATTGGTTACTTTGTCAGTGTGATGGAGATTTAAAGGGAAAAGTGCTGTTAGAGTGTCTGGGGAGAATCTAGGCCAGAACCAGAAATTGGCAGGTCTGGCAAAGATCACTCACTTCGCCGTTGTAGATACTGCTGCCTTGTTTCATTTCAAACAGTCAAAATTCAAGATGCTACTATTGTTAGGACAGATAAAATTCTTACAGAATTGATAAAAGTCAGCTCCTTTTAAAGAACATGCAAAGTCCAGACAGGGAAAATCCATTCAGGACACAGATTTGTTGCCCTGCAACTTCCTCAGAAAGGGACCATAACCCCCTCCCCAGCTCCACTCACACCCTTTCCTCTTTGCTTCCTCACCCACTTCAGTGAGCCTAAATCCAATTCACAGCAGTACTATCCAAGTCTCTTCACAGTGCTGCTACGCTTGGAAATTCCCTACTCAGGCAGAATTAGGAAGTGCTTTATGGAGACAGTTTACCTCTTGCTGATAGGAGGTAATAGCTAGCACAGCTTTGGAGCTTGCAGATTTTGTAATTTTTCTAACATCTAGGCTGAATGGATCTCTCAAACCATCTGGACAGCGCAAAATGGCAGCAGGTGGGAAGAGGCTATTTCACTTGCTCCACTGGAGGTGCATCTGACCATTTACTGTTCCTGACCAAAATCAGGGACACAGCCCCACTGAAGAAACAAATAGGCCAGAGTGATCCCACTGTAGCAAATACAGAAGCCAAGCCCCAAATGCTGGGGCTTTTTTAGAATATTGTGATGAGAGAGGAGACCACACCAGTCTGCACAACAGACTGCACAACAGTCTTCACAAGTGCAGAAAGCAGAGTTCCTCTGGGTCCACCTTACTCTATTTTGTGTAGGAGGTCCACATTTGCTTCTCCTAAGCAAGTCAAACAGCTCTACGCATTATCTAGAATAGAAAGTCACTCAGGCATTTCTGAGTCTTCTGTATGTTCACTTCAACAACTACACTGAAAATCAGGACAAGAATTGATACCCTTAGATACAAATCAAATCTGCCAGAAGCTTGCTTAGATGACCTAAGTCCAGAATTTTTGGAAGTTTTTCAAACAACTATAGGTCTGTACGGCATAGTATGACACTATGTGTGAAACATTTTAAATATGACAGGGAAGGAGTAGTTTGGAGTCTAAAACCATTAGCCTCCTCTCTGTTCTGACAAAAGAACTTAACGTTATCACGACTTTTCAGCAGCAAAACCCATTTCTCATCAAATAATTTTTAACAAGATCAGATTTCAACTATATTGCACCATACTGCAGAATTCATCCTAAGAGACTGTGACTGAAACAGGCTTTAGCTCTTTTCTAAAACCTGCTGGAAAATTCATCTCACTGAACACCTGCACTGTTATTTCTGCCTTTGTTCTTACTCATTATTAACTCATCTTTGCAGGAAAAACACACAGAAGCGGTAAGTTATTTCAAGCTTCCAGGTTCTGATGTGATATCTAAAATTACAATAATTTTCAGAGGAAAATTTCAGTAGAATTCATCTCATTACCAATCTGACACTCTATTTCACACAAAATACAGTAACTTTACGCTAGGAAAGTTTCTGTTCTCTGCAATTTTTGGTGGGAGCATATTAAATTAACTTTATAATATTAAATCAACATAAACTTCAAAGGATAATGAAAATAATTTTAATTATTTGAGCTTGTAAATTGATCACAGCATTCGGTAGATCAGGGGCTTTGTACATTCTTATTTACTGTAAAGCAGTGGGAAACCTAGTTTACACGGTGATTTAAATGCCTGTAGGGTCTGATTTGGAAGAGTGTGCTGGGCATAATAATTTATATAGGTGCTCAAAATAGTTGTTTAGCAGATGACATACCAAACCAAAGGTTTTGAGTTGTTGCTTTTTATTGTTTTTAATGCATGCCATGTCCATTTGGTCTGCTAGGATCCTTATTAACTTTGTGAATCTTCTTCCTTCTCTAGTACAGAAGGAAACTTACTATGAAATTGTAGATATTAAATTAGTAAAAACAGCACTTGGATACCTTTCTCAAAATACATATCAACAGATGTTTATGCAAATGTACACAGGTGGAACAGGGAGATGAAGAATTAAACAGTGTGTCAGTGAGTGCCTATAAAAATATTTTCTACATTACCTATATATTAGGCTGGTTTTCAGAATTATCTGACAAACTAAAACACTAAGATTGACCCTCAAGTGAAAGAATCAAAAAGTACATTTTATTCTCTGTTATCTTGCCAATATTCCAATGACAGGTCAAAATGGGAAACATATATTTAGATATTTAGTAGACATAAAGCTGCACAGGGATCACATAGAGACATAGCAATAGTGTGTTTTGACACAAGAAATCCTTAACTTGGTAGGGTTATAGCTTTACCACTATTAGGACTTATTTCTTCACACTTGTAACTGCAGATAAAATAATATTGCTTCTAGTTATGTTAATATTGTTAAATACACACTATGCTGTATTTAACTTCTTGTATTAAGGGAAAAGACAAAGTAAGTCTGTTATCTAGCAACAGATCTGAGGAAAATACTTATTTTTCATACTGTGAAAGATTAATAAAGTTATTTTTTTAAGAAAAGGTAACAACAGCAAAATGTTCCACATGCGTGTACATCCATAAACACACACTCATATTATAATAACCCAAATTTGGGATCACCCAAATTTGATCACAGATTGCATTTTGAATCTAAAAACTGCCTTAATGAAAGAAAAGCACTTATGTCTTTATGAGAACTCACATGTTGCAGTAATCAACAACTCCCACCAAAAATAACCCTATAGTCCTTTAAAGAAAGATTTTTCACTCTTTTCCTACACAGATACAGCTCAGGTTAAACATATCTTGACCTGAAGATGTTAATTTTCCTTAGGCTTTGAACTAGCTTTGAAAATTATTTCTGCCTCATGGATTACTAGTATGGCTATAACCCTGGCTAAACATAATAGTTTATGGTCACCGATTTCTATGTACAATGATGTCAAGCTGTGAAATCTTGAACACAAAGCTGCTAAGGTGTGTCCTTAGGTTTTGGGAGCGTGATCATTTAAGTTAAATCTTCTAAAACTCTGTCACACCTGAGGAGCATTTAAACCTCATTTCCTGCAGGTCTCTTTCTCAACCAGACCCTTCTTTTCCTCTTAACTCCAAACTTAATGTCTCTTCAAACTACAATCAATTTTATGATCCTTCTCATCTTTGCCACCTGCTCAGAGCACATCCTTTTCATCTCTTACTATCTCATTCATCAAGTTTCATTCCTTTACCAAGGACTTTAAGCCTGACAGTTGCCTCCTTTGAGCCAACCATGCTGACTGAGGAAAGCTACAGTGGTGGTGGAAGTAACAAAATATTTTCCCTGATATTAAGGAGTTCTGGTTTAAAAAGCAGTTTATGTTCATGAGAGTAAACTTAATCTTTAAAACACCTTTTTTTTGGAATGTGCGTATTCCAAAGGACTGTCGAATCTCATGGGGTCAAGCTTTAGTAGCAGGAACATATATGCTGCTTAGAACTCTTTGTTTAGAAAGCCAGTTTCAGATAAAGTTAAAAAATTAACCAGTACATTACTGATTTCTGTTTCTAAAGATCTTTAAAACCCTACACAGAAATGTATCTGATGTTCCAGCATTTATCTAATGGTCTGAAAGCCCAATGCAACTCTGCTAGGACTATACAGGTTTCAGTAAATTGTCATTTGGCCAAGCTTGTGAACCATGTGTTTATACTCTGGCTGAGGCAGGTCAGTGCCATTCGGTATCTTTTCTAAATGCTGAAGTGATTCATTAAGTTTTGGAAAAACAAAGAAACATTCTAAGGCCAGCTTTTACAACACCAGGCAACATTTGCTATTTCACTGCATATTTTATTTCCATTCATTCTGAATAACTCAGAATCCAATGCCATTACACTTGTAACAACCTGTTATTAAGTGTAGCAACAAGGTATCTCAGCAAGAGCTTGTAGTGTCTAAGGTCATAACCAATTTTTTAAAATTACAATTAAGATGAAAAGAATTTAGCAACAGGGATGGCTGAATAGAAAAATCAATGAGTGTCTCTCTGTTCTCTGTTTTGGGCAGAATTTTAACAAATAAAGATGAACTTAATCTTATATAAACCAGCCTGTCACAGAAATGAAAACACATTATTGAACTTTAATGCCTTTACCAAGCCTAGTCTGAGTCAACCCATTGATATCTCCAGGATGTGCTGGATGATGGATAGATTCTCTCAGCAGCTCTGAAGTTGCCTCGATGCCAGAAAATTTGTGACCAGCTGCTGTGCTGAACATTTATAATAGTCAGACTTGAAGTGGACCAGAATGGTAAGATGCAGAGAGACAAATAACAAGAGTAAGGCTTTGGATTTGGGTATTTTTTTACTTTTCATGCCTTTTCCTGAGCATACAACATGACTTAGCACTCACAGACCCCTTCAGCTCATGAAGGTTCACAAAGTGTAAAGAAAGTTAGGAAAGTCAAAGCTTGTTTCCTACCTGAGTTTTCAGAAAATGCAATGATGTGTATTAAAGATATTAATAAACATTTCATTATATGGCAGAAGATGAATATCTAATTGCTAGATATGTTTCTGTTGGCAGCCATTACACATGACCACAGATCTGGGCTTTTTTTACTACTGGACTTTGATTCAAAACCACGTGTTTAAAATGGGGAGGAAAGATAAAACATGATTCTATGATTCTATGTTAGAAATAATTGATGTTTCATAACCTGACCTTCCAATCTTCTCAAATTACAAAAAAGAAAAGTGAGAGATACGTTATTACATTGAACCCACCCAGAAGAGAAGATGCCTAGTAATAAAGAGCTCTTCAATCTAGAAAACAAAAAAGAATGTCTAACTTCAGATTTCATGTAAAAGAGTGAGCCGGATGTCTCTTAAAAGTTATCAGAATAAGCAGAATGCCTTAAGTAGAAAAATAACCAACACAACAAAAATGCTCCTGTAATTTATCTACCTGCTATAATTCTACTCCTTTGCTCAGTGGCATTCTTCCATCTCTGTGTGTATAAATAAATAAATAAATAAATAAATAAATATCTACACCTTGGCAACGTAAGGTCTAAAATTAAGGTCATTTACGTCTAAAGCGCATTAAAAGCCTACAGCTCATTAAGGTCTACAATATCTATGCTTCAGGTTTTAATGCACAATATCAAGGCAGGATATTTTATACAGTTTTGCTATAATCTTATTCAATCACCAGCACCATAATGTGGCAAGCTTTTAATTATTTGGGGTATTGTTTGAAAAGTTTCACTATCATGACATTTCTTTTGAGTACTACTAAATCTTTGGATTCAAGGACAAATTCTTTGCAAAACTGTTTCTTCTTTTTAATTTCTACTAGAATGTGTTAGCTTAGTACTGGTCTTACTAGGAAGCAATATCTTCAAGACGGAAAGTTAATTGCCAGGGTTCAAAAACTCAGTGATGATTAAAAAATCATATTACACTATTAATTATGGTCATGAGTTACCATCAAGTGACCTTTTTTTTTTTTTAAATTCAGCATAAATCCAGAACATTCCTCATTCGTTCATGATTTAGCTTTCTTCAGCTATGTACACCACCAACTTAATAACAGCAATAAGTGACAAATGGGTCTAAAACATGCATTCAGAAATTGATTTTCATCCAAATTGTCCAGCCTTCTCTCTAAATGCCACTGAGAATCAGCACAAGTGATAAAATCTTAAGTGAGTACCATCAATTAGATGCAGTTATAATGAAATAAGCTTTATCATAATGTAATCTAAGCAGTGCAAACCTTTGAGGACAAAGCCTCAAATGAGCAAATAGTGCTGTGAGAGACTTCTAGCAGAAGCTAGATAAAACTCTCAGTTCTTCTACCTGAAATGAGGACTTAGAAGTCCATTTTAATGGCTGGTAAAACTCTTCCAGCTTCCCCACCTACTTCCTTCATGCCCCACAAACTGGTAAAACACCTGTAAATGAAAGTGCATGTACAGCAAAGTGTATTGGATTCACTTCTGACTGCAGAGGAGATAATCTTCAAGGAAAGAGATCAAGTGCCATTTTCTTCAAGCTCTGTGTTCCATTGCTTCTGGAAGAGAATGACTCCAAAGAAGGGATTCCACTGTTTGAATGTAAGAGGGCATGGTGAACAGATTTTATTCCATTTGTAAACCCCACTCAATCACTAATAGGAAATAAACCCAAAAGGTGGAAATCTTCTCAGCATAGTGTTGTGACCCCAGAAGATTTTCTTCCCCATATTTGTTGCTTTGGGTTATGCCAGTGTGTTTTATAGCTGCAGTAATTTTAAATGTGTTTTCCTTTCTTCTGAGATGCATTTTTTCAACTATCCTTGAGGGAAGCCTTAGGCACTGATTTATGGTCAGACATTTTCAGACATACCTGACCATAAAACACACTGTACTTTAGTATTTACTGCTCGAAGACAGATAATATCCCAGATTCAGTGTCTGAGTCATATTAGCCCTTTTGCTGAATGCAAGTACCATAACATTCTGTTTGTCATGGTTTAAGCCAAAAAAATGGTTCTGGTTTATTAGATTACTTCTAAAGGGTTTGCAAATATAGCATGTCAACCTTCTTTAATGGTAAAAGGGAGACCTGTAATATTCTGATTTTACTTATAAAGGAATCTTAAGTCTGGAATTTTCAACTCATTCCTTGATAAAAGATGGAGGCTGAAAGCATTTGAAATTTCCATTCTCAGATTTAAAACAGACAGTTTTCTTTTCTATATAATGCATAGAAAATAGGTAAGTGTTGAAGAGTCAGAAATGTGTAGAAGAGGGAGTCATTCATGCAGCAAATTCTATATTTGTTTTTTCTACAGTTTTGAGTTAGAAAGAAACACAATTAAAAGTGCAGGCAGCCCATCTTTAGGCTCTAACAGTGATCAGGTTGTGGGCTTCTGTGGTTGTGCAAGAACTAAATGACAGGAACCTGCCAGTCATCTTATGAGCTCCTGGCTACTTCAGCAGCTTTCCCAGATAGGCAGTAAGGCAGACTGGCAGAGCAAGTGTCCCCAGCATCCTGACCAGGGGACAGATGAGGGGGTATGTACATGAATACCTATTCAGATTCACTGTGCCTACAGTATCTCCTCATCCAAATAAAGCATCCATGCAGCACACACCACAGTTTTAACAAGTCAGTGTTCAGAGGGATTTCCACGTAGATCCCTAGACATACTTCGTATAGATCTTATATTCCACAGCAAGGGCCACTAAAACAGCAGTGCAATGGCGTCAGCATGGCATTGGTTTGTGATTCATGCACATAAGAGAGATTATTTGGATTGAAGCTGTGTTGATGCAGAATCTTCTGAACAATATGAAATCTCAGCAGTATTTAAGCCTCCACTGTAATTTAAACTTGAGGAGCAAAGAATGTGGGAAATATTCAGCCTTATTATAAGCAGAGATGAGTATAATTTTTTAAGCAGGTTTCTTGCTCCACTGATATTCCTTCTTCTCAGAAATATAGGGACATGCACTAGAAAAACATCACTTTTGCCCTGTCTGAAACAATCCCTAGGAAAAAATGGATGAAAAGAAATCTCTACCATTACTCTGCATTTGCTATATGAGCACAGATTGGGTGACTGCCATTGTTACTCAGTAGGAGTACACAAGTAAATTATTTTCTTTAAATTCTATTTGTTATTCATTTTATTAACACTTGAATCATTAAGAAATACAAGCTCATTCATGAAACATAACTAGAAACAATGAAAAATTGCACTGTCTGTGTAATTACTTGCCCAGATTTCAAATACTGAACCATATATGTGCTGTATAATCTGGACTTGTAACTTTTATGAAGAAAATAAGGCAATAATGCAGCATGAGTACTTGAATCTCACTAAAAAAAAAAACAAACCTACCAAAACCAAAACCAAAAACCAAGATACCAATAATATTTATAATAACAGCTATATAAAAGCTCATGGGCCATGATGGAGATTTTCACACCAGACTTTCATGAGAACAATCTAAATAATCATAAGATTATAAAGCCAGTACTACTAATAACAATACCTACAAGAAAGATAATCCGTCAAGCACACTGAATACAAAGACTAATAATCTAGAAGTTTTCAGTTCTGTTGCATTTTTTGAAAAGCACTATTGAAAATGTATCTGAAAGTTTTCACAAAAAAAAACACTTCCCTGCTGCAAAACTGCTTTCCAAAGTAGTTTCTGCTTTCATTATCAATATTTGGCCTGTCAGGTGGCAACAGTCATAGATGTCAGAGATGGAAAATGCTGCTTCTAACAGAAAGACAGAGAAAATATTTTCATCACTGACAGCAGGTATTAAGAAAGTTGTCATCTGACTTCAGAGGCATGTCTGTGCCTAGACTGATAATTAGGGCTCACTTTTAGGCTTCTTGCTTGGAAACTGGCTCTTACTCTAGTAATCAGTCTAGAGAACGTCTGCCTTATCTTTTACTCTTGCTAACATTAATGGACATTGGAAAGAAGAAAGAAATATGAACTACAAAAGGTCCCAAAGTTATTGGGGGTTACAAAAGCATATCTTGTCTGTGATCTTAAGGCCAAATGCAGACCATACATACAGGTATAGGCATGTTCCCTGATTTCTCTTTAGCTTACAGGTATTATGTGTGAGAAAAACAGTGACAGCCAACAGTTTAAACGAGCTGCTGAGGAAAATTTACAGGAAAAAAGAGTCTTATAAAAGGTGGAAGCAAGGACAGGAGGCCTGGGAAGAATACAGGGATGCTGTCTGGGAAGCCAAGGACCAGGTTAGGAAAGCTAAGGCCCAGTTAGAATTAAACT
This sequence comes from Lorius lory, assembly GCA_025629905.1. NCBI lineage: Eukaryota > Metazoa > Chordata > Aves > Psittaciformes > Psittaculidae > Lorius > Lorius lory. Next base: position 386 of record JAOSLQ010059143.1, on the reverse strand, counting down.
TGGCTAGGGATGTCAAGGATAACAGGAAGGGATTCTATAGGTACACAGCGAATAAAAGAAAGGCTAGGGACACTGCAGGCCCTCTCCAGAAGCTATCAGGAGAACTGCCTATCCTGGATATGGAGAAGGCTGAGGCTCTGAATGACTTCTTTGCCTCGGTCTTCACTGGCAAAGGCTCTGACCACAACACCCAAGTCTTGGAAGGTAGATGCAGGGACTGTGAGAACGAAGACGTTAGGCCCACTGTAGGAGAGGATCTGGTTCTTGACCATCTTAAGAACCTGAATGTGCACAAGTCCATGGGACCTGATGAAATCCATCCATGGGTCCTGAAGGAGCTGGCAAATGAAGTTGCTAAGCCACTGTCCATCATATTTGAAAAATCA
>JAOSLQ010059139.1:0-10871 GCA_025629905.1 Lorius lory | reverse complement strand
GAAATTCTTTACTGTTAGGGTGGTGAGGTACTGGAATGTGTTGCCCAGGGAGGTTGTGAATGCTCCATCCCTGGCAGCGTTCAAGGCCATGTTGGATGAAGCCTTGGGTGATATGGTTTAGTGTGAGGTGTCCCTGCCCATGGCAGGGGGGGTTGGAACTAGATTATCTTAAGGTCCTTTCCAACCCTAACTATTCTATGATTCTATGAACTATAAGCAAATATGAATATTAATACAACACTCACTAAGATGTTAACGATGGTTATAAAAGCATAGCACAAGTCTAAGAGAGTTCCATGAAAACTAGGTGAAAAATAAGCACATTAACTAATATCAGAGTGGGAAAACACCTAGCATGAACCACTAAAGTGATGTTTAATACATGGGAAAAAATAGTTATAAATAAAATCAAGAATAAATAAAACCTCAAAAAATTGAATTTCACAGTTGACCTGTTCAACGAAATCATGTGGGCAATACAACCAGTATCAATAAATAAGTCAGCCTTATGTGAGAATATAGGTCACCTCAAAAAGTACTCCTTTCTTACAAAATGAAAATAAAAAATGCAGAACCACAAACATATAGGTGTTAACAAGATGGAGAATGTCTACTGAAAAGTACAGCAAGACACAGAGCAAATGAGTAAATTAAGGTTGTAGGGAAGACAACCAAAGGGAAACCTAGTTAACAGTCTCCAAAGCCACAAGAGGAAGGAAATAACTTATTCTCTGTCCACAGAGGACAAGAAAAGAAATAATGAGTACAACTGCAGCAATGGGGATTCAAACTAAACAGGGACAAAACCTCACAAGCCTTCTAATGGTAATAAGTTAAGTTCACATGTTAAAACAGACCTGCTGAGAATTCTGCAGCCTCTTGTGTACATGGTATTAGTACCATTGCTGTATGCAACTGATCTCACTTTCATAGGGTAGTAAAAGTGGCATCCTGAGGATCTTTCTCTCCCTACTTCTCCAGATATGCTGTGATATATAGGTCTGTTATGAATATCAAATGTCAGCACTGGTCTTTAGTTGATCTTAATGTAATAATTTCAAGTAATGGAACTACACTGAAGGAATATCACCTATACACACACAATGCTTCCAGTGTTCTTAAAGAGGTACAAAATAACACATGATTTTCCCATGGAAATTCATTCCTGACACTGTACTTGCTGCATTCTTATATATTGCTAGGTGTGTGTTTTGTTAGCAGTTTGTAGACTATAGACAATGCTGAAATTCCCAAGAAAGACCAATTTGCATCATTTCAATCAAGGTAGCAATTTATTGCAACAATTAAAGTTAAGATCAATCGCAAGGTCATAATTTTCTAGTTCTATAAATACATCATTACAGAATTTCTTATTTGTTACCCATCTTTCCATGACTGACAGCTATGTACAGCTCAAAAAGATGATGTGATCTGAAAGATATGTTTTAATGTGCAACTATGGTCTTGAACTGTATAACAGAAATACTTGCAATGCCTGCTTCTCATATAAAACCACTGTTCAGCCTTCATTTTGGTATGCAGCAGGCATTGCAAACCTATATAATCCATTTAGTCTGAAAACAATCCCTGGTAAGCAGAACTATTCATATCTTTCATTCATGCCTGAATTGTATCAAGGCACTTTGTCACAGCAGATTTATATGTTCTCATGACTGTACTTAAGGCAAGTGGCATTTCATTGTTTCTGGGATGCACTCTGTTGAGATATGTAATTTAAACACTATCTTACCTCATTATCATCCAGCTTTTGTATCATAAACATTTTTATTACACATCTATATTCAGCTTCTCTCTAAATGGTTTTAATTCAACAGGGATCTATTAAACTTTGCCAGTGTGGAATGTAAGTGTTCAAACTTTAAAAATCCAATACTGCTGTTCAGTAGCAAACAGTACTAATATTATACAACATCTGCTTATTTATTATCTGTGGAAAACATTAGGTTAATAGGAATTTCTCAGCTTTCCTCATCATTTTTACTATTTCACCTTGGTCATAAGCATGTGCCTTTGCCTCTCTCAATACTCCCAATGCTTGAAGATTGTAGGAATACTGATCCAAATAATTCCCATAAGGTAATAAAATGATTAAAAATAAAAGCAACAACCCTCTATCATCTCCACACTTGGAAACAGTCCCTTAGGATCAGAACTTCAGAAAGAGGGGGAAAAAAAATTCATATTAGTTATTCTTCTTTTTTTTTGTAGATAAATGACATTTGGTATCTAGCACAATTTTAATCTTTTCTTTTTCTTCCCCTTTAAATAGACCAATTCTATAAACAAATTATCTTTGGTCAAAAGATCAAATCACGAGACATATTTTTAAATTTTGGAAACCTGTAATTTTACAAGTAAATATTTTACCATCCACTAGAGAAAAGGTCATAAATACAACTTACTAAATAACTCTTTTTGATCTATAAAAACCTGTATATAAAACACTTCATTAGCAAAAACTCTGAAAAGTTCCCCCATGAAAAACATTGTTACCAATGCCTCCATTAGTTCCTACAGTATAAATACGTAAATAAAACAGAGGTAAGTTTGTCTTCACCATCACCCTAATATGTGATACAAAGTTTCTTATTACTGTCACAAGTGGAGCTAGCCTGCAACACTTAATAAACTAGAATAAAAAGGAATAATGGGTAATAATGGATTGGTTTTATTGTGTCTTCTATTATACCAATTTCAATTTACTTCTCCTTTCTCATGTACTGTGCTTAAATTAAAATAGAAATAGAACATAAGCTAGTAATAAAAGGATAACTATTTCCTGTCTGTACTATTAGAGTACTAATATTTATTTTTTTTTCCTAGAAAAACAATTTTCAACCAATCTCAACATTTAAAAACTTGACTCTTGTAATATGCCAACAGCCATATTTGGTAACATGGGCAGCTCAGTTTTGAAAATTAATTAAATGGCAGCCCAAGGTACAGTCCTGTCGCAAAATGAAAAGCATGAGCCATTATCTTGGCAAGTTTTTGCTTTCTTAGCTGACCTCAATACCAATTCCCTCAAATATTTAATGATTTCTTCAATGAAGACGTTATTGCAAACCCCTCTCCACCCCTCTGGAAAAAAAAAAAAAAGTAAAAATAAAAATAAATTAAAAACCAGATTGTTATTCACTAAAACACAGGATGTCACATTCTACTGTAGATACATTTTTTCTTTACAGTGCATTCAATTAACCTCTTTCCATGCTGCTCATACATGAGCTATCAAAAACATTTTATGGTTTATCTAGCATCATGGAAAAAAAAGGAAAATCAATACACAGTTTTCTCATTAAGAAAATGAATACTCTTTCTACAAAAGAGCAGCAGCAATCATTTGATGAAGTTGTACCCAGTTTCTTTAAGTAACTAACTGCAGAGAATCCTAGACAGCATAATTTAGCAATACCTAGCCATAATCATAGGCTAAATCACTTCTCTTATAAACAAATACATCAAGACTAAGAATACTAATCCTTTCTCAAGCAGCATGTAGGACCTGTAAAAAAAAAGTGTCTGGAGAAACTGTAGTAATTCTAGCAGACTTTTATAGATCTTTTACTGAATCTTAAGTTACCTTTTATGTAACACAAGCTAGCCATCTATTAACATCTCTAAGTAACCTAAAACCTTAATTTCAGTAACAAATTCCTTTCTACAGCTGTAAAAATTCAATTAAACATTTTTTTAAATACCTGTATTGCATTATTTGCAACTTGTTTAATAAAATTTAGGATGTTAACACACATAAATTCTAAAAGCCAGTACTTCTCTCCAAAACAAGCACATTAAAGAAGGTGAATAAAAGAGGAATAGAATGACAGCATAGTGTCCTGGTTTCAGCTGTAAACGGTTACTTTTCTTCCTAGCAGCTGGTGCAGTGCTGTGTTTTCAGCTTTAGCCTGAGAGCAATGTTGGTAACACACTGATGTTTTAGTTGCTGCTCAGTAGCAACAAAGGCTTTTTCAGTCTCTCATGCTCTGCCAGTGAGGAGGGGCACAAAAAGCCAGAAGGAAGTAGAGACAGAACATCTGACCCAAAACTAGCCACAGGGGTATTGCATACCACAGCACGTCATGCCCAGTAGCAACAAAGGCTTTTCAGTCACTCATGCTCTGCCAGTGAGGAGGCGCACAAGAAGCCAGGAGGAAGTAGAGACAGAACACCTGACCCCAACTAGCTAAAGGGGTATTCCATACCACAGCACATCATGCCCAGTATATAAACTGAGCTGCTCGGGTCAGGCTGGATATTGGTCAGCCAGTGGGAACAACTGTATTGTGCATCACTCGTGTTTACTGTTTTTTTCCTTTACCCTTTAGTTTTATATTCTCTCTCCTTGTTATTCCCCTTATCATTAGTAGTAGTAGTACCACCATATTGTACTTTAGTTATTGGATTGTTCTTATGTGAACCCATGGGGTTTACATTCTTTAAATTCTCCTCCCCATCCTGCCAGGGGGAGAGCAAAAGCGGGGGGGGTGAGTGAGTGGCTGTGTGCTGCTGAGTTACTGGCTGGGTCTAAACCATGACAGATGGTTAGAGTTCCAAGGGACCTTAAAGATCATCTAATTCCTACTCCCCTGATGAACAATTTTTGAAGTGTCATCACCAGAGACAAAAGTAACCTTCAACTTGGTCTAGTAGAGAAAAAAAACTTCAAAATGCAACCTAACCGCAGTCAGGAGCAAGGGGGAGAGGCAGGAATTTCTAAAGCCACACTCCCAGAATATTAGGAAAAGATCACACCATACCTTAATTCTATCTCAGGTATATCAAGAAAACAAAGCAGAGAACTGTACAGAGAAAACTTCAGAACAAAACCTCTACAGCAAAAATATCCAAGAAAATTAGAAACTGAAGGTCAGGAAATAAAGTACATATTTAAAATAGCAGCAGCAATGACTATACCTAGAAATGCCACATCCCTTTAAAATAAATTATATCCATTACCGTTTCCCTAAAACGGGTCCAAGTTCTGCTCCAGAAGTAACACATCTGTTTCTCATCTGTAATTTGGGCTAATGCAACTAATTTTACTATTAACATGAAGTATCCACAACAAAGTTCACTTAGAAAAGTTAAACAGAGAAGAAACTACTAATACCAGATAACTGCTACTTTGTACTCAATGGGACAAACAAAAAAATTCAGTACAAATTTTGCACTAGTTCACAGAATTACAGATTTGGGTTGGAAGGGATCTTAAAGATCACCTAGTTCCAACCCCATGCTGCTGTAACAGACTGATCTCTGGGTGCATTTACTTGTTGATTGAGACAAGGAGTAAAGAGGTACATATTTAGTTTAATAAACACAATGACACTGAAATACACAAAAAAAAACCCTACAAGAAAGTTGACTGAATACAAAACCATATGTTGCAAATAGTTTTAAATTATTTGGTAAGTGGTAAAACTCAATTAGTTGATATTTGATACAGTAAGAATATTTTTATTCATGAACGAGCAGTAGAAAAGTACCATACTTACAGTATGAATTACCACAAACAGCTTTTAAAATTAAAACAAATAACTTGCATTTTATTATTTCAAAACAGGTTGAAGTTACAAATTTTCCCAAGTACCCCAATTAATTTCTGATCTAAACTACTTAACTGTAGCAGAGCTAGGAAATATAATGTACAGAGCGTACTGGAGATTTGCATAGCTTTATTTCAGACAGCAATGCAAATAAACTTGCAATTGCCCCCTCACTGTCCTAAATGACAGGCTGATGGATGCAGAGATCGTTGCATCTATTTTCCTGTTCATGATAATTCATTACAGTGTAGAATTTTATCACAGTGCCCAGAATTAGCAATCTACAGAAGTGTGAATATTTGCAAAGAGGGAAGGTTTGAAAATTAGACTACCTTCCCAGAAAGAAAAAAAAAAAAAAAAAAAAAGGCAAAATCACCCCTCCCAAACTGTCACAAACTATGAAATTAAAATAAAAGCAATGGTGATAAGGCTGTTTTTATATAACTATGATATCAAATTTAAAGAATTCAAATTTTTTACATTAGACTTTAGATACAGCTGTTATCTCTGTTCAATATATGCCAGAAATGCCTGCTGAGCCGAGCAAACAGTATTATTATTCAGAAACAATTGCCTGCAAAAAGTTTATTAGTGGCCTAAAAAGAATACAAATTCCAGAAGTTATATTTTATTAATGAATATAAGACTATAGTTGGTTTTTTTCCCTAATATGTTCACAGTGACTATCAAATCTACCGCTCAAAGAATGTATTCAAAGTATCGTCTCTCTATAAAGAGTATCTCAATAAACATCCTTCAAATGTAAATGTTTCTGTAACTGCAGTTTCAGAAAAACATATTGCTCACTGTATGTTCAGCTATATAAACCACCCCTAACTCTATATTCAGGAAAGAATAATTACCTAGACAAATCAAGACAATAGATGCCCTGGCTACCCTATTTTCCTCCCCCACACTTTTTAATTGCTCTTGCTTACTATGCCATGTGTACTAACAATAACATTCCATTTTCAATGAATGGCTTGAAATCTGTATCACAAAAACCAAAATTATTGTTGAACAAATTTTACTGGGCAGACTTTTGGATCTGATCTTACTTTCAAGTGTGCCAAATGGGCATCTTGGTTCCCCTTTATCACCTTAATCATTGTTACTGTGCGAGCTTCATAATCTACTAGGAGTTCAATAGACTTCTTTTCCTGGAGTACTCCCAGTGCAAGTGTAACACACAGGAAACAGGCCCTGCTAAAAGGGGTTGCAAACACTTAAATTTACTGCTGACAGAAATCAGCCCACCCTTGTAGGATATTTAACAAAATGTTCAGTGAAGTATTTTCTAAGTATCATCACTTGAATGTAATTCATTATGAAATAGTTTTCCAAAAAAGCGCAAACTTATCTGGTGGAAGAGCAGGAGGAGGAAAAGAATAGACATTCACTGTTCCAACACCAACATGTATGCTCATGACCAAATTTGATTTAAGCTATGTATGTTTCAGCATATGTAATCACCCACTAATGTGCTTAGAAAACCACAAACGTGATATACTAAAAACAGTACCTGCTACACTCGCATATGTAATATTACAACTGCATATGCAAATTGGAGATAGAAATTCTAATGAGTTAATTTGTGTTATTCAAGCACTGAAGCCCTCACGTTTTGAGACCAGGCATCATCAGTTCACTGAGGAGCTGTAAACCCAGAAATATCTGGCCTCTATCAAAGTAATTAATAAACTATATCTAAAACAGATTAAGTAAAAGACTAAGAAACCTATAATAAAAATAATGGTGAGCACAAACCTCAAGTATTGTCAGTATAGCGGAAGCCTGACTTATGATTCTGCATGCACATATTAAAATCTACAGCAAAGTGAGGTAAAGCAGAGACTAACTACCTCTACAAGTGTTTCCAGGACAACCAACCAGGCCTCAACAGATCCACAGGAAAAAGTCAACTAACAGTCAAAACCAAACAGGCATCTTTGAGTAACAGGAGGTAAAAGTACACATTTCAGGAGTGAGTGGTATGATGGGGCACCAGGCAAAGAAAAGCTCCAAAACCAACGTATTTCGTTTCAGTCTGACAACAAGAGATAGCATACTGACATGTAAAACAACCAGGTTAAAGCAGTTCAAATAAGCTGAGAAAACAATTGTTCAGCAGGATTCTGGATGGACCTTCATGGGAAAAGACTCTTATGTTTACCAAGTCCAAAGAAAAGAATGCTATAGTATTTGAAACAGATGAGAGTCATGACAAGAATTGTAAGCTCAAGCTTAACAGTTACCAGAACGTGTTAGAGAATTAGGACCTCTCCTACTCCAAAAGAGCATAAATATTCAAGTTTTCATCATTTGTCCAAGATATGACCACATCTGTCCATAATCAGCAAAAATCAAATGCAGAGAAAAGAAGCAGACTTCTATGAAAACAATACATAGAACTGAAACAGAAAAGAACATAATTTCTAAGTCACAATCATGATAGAGGGACAGAAACAAAACGGTAAGAGAATATAAAAATGTAGAAGATATCCCACCATTAAAATAAGGTTTTGAAAGACGGGTAATAGAGGAGAGTAAACTAGGCCAAGAGAAATCAGAAGATAAAGTGTCAATAGAAGAAATATGTAACATAGAAGAAAGAAATAGAGGAGAGAAATATAATTTTTTGCCAGTGCTGAGCGGAATGAAGGAAAGTCAACAAAACAAGAACAAAAACTACATCACTATGTTCTGCCACTATTATCCTAGAAAAATCATCAATATTGAGGAAAGACAGCAAAATAGTTGGAGGAAGATATGCATGTTTCAAGGAATTAAATCATGATGGGTGGCAGTGTAGGTTGTAAAATACACTGGGTTGACTTAAATGAAAATTTAGTATTTTTTAGCGCAAAGATAGCAGAACTGAAGAAGAGAATAAGGTGAGCGCAGAAAGTAAGTTCTGATATACCAGTGGAGATCAGGAAGTGGCTTTTGGGACCGATAATCTTGGCATTGAACACTGTCAAACTGGAAGCCACCTGATGACTGTGTAAGAGCAGAAAGGAAATTATTGCTGGAAATTATCCAGAAGGGGGTGAGAGTATTTAGAAATCTAAAAGAACACTACATTTGAAGAATTATATATGCCTTTGATAAGCAGAAGCACTGAACCAAGATACTAATTTAATAAAAATAGGTCTTGATCAAGACCTATGAAGCAGAAGTTATCCTAACTAATCCTAAAGAATTTGAGATACCATCAACTAAGGAAGACCTAGAAGTCTTAAGTCAAACACAGAAGACTTGGTTAGGTGGTAGCCAATGAAAACAGTAAGGGATTTGTAAAATAATCAAATAAGAGGCAAAAAATTAGGAAATACTACCAGGATTTGTGCTGCTGAAGACTTAAAGAATGGAAAAAAAGACAGAAGACATCTGTAATTTCCAACATGTGAATGTACCAAGGAAGGCAGAGGAAAAGGGAAAGAAAATTATGCACATCTGAATGCTGACAGGAAGAAAAGGACCAATATGAATAGCATGGGATGTCAGTACAAAAAATAGAATTAAAAAAAAAAAAAAAAGACATGAAGCAAACAGCAACTGTAGCCATGAGGAAAGCAATGTTTCTAAGTCAGAGAGGAAAAAATAAAATTAATACAATGGTAAAAAAATGCATATAAACACTTTCCTACCATTCCTAATGAAGGTGACTAAGTTACACACATTACAATCATTACAACCAGTTACAAAACCCATCTGTTTCATGAATACAGGATAAAAATATTTTGAGATATCAAGAGAAAATAACTTTTACATCCTTCACATTTTCTGTCCTAGAAGGTTCAAAAAAATACAGTACAGGCTGCTAGAAAAAATCTCTGGTCAAATTTATTGGTAGAACATATTTTGTCAAGGTTGTAATCAGTCTATATATTCCTGTGTTTTGCAGCATCAACACCACAAAACCAACAGTTTTATAAATAAATTAATAGAAATAACTGAAACTACTGTCAATTTAGAAATTAACCAGATCCTTCCACTGTTTAGATAGGTCTGTCTAATCCTTACTATAAATTTTTCAGTGTTCATTGCATGATACGTGGTCATTACACGAAGTCAGAAGTTAAAACTCCAGTTACCATGGAATCAGCATGAGCTTGTGCAGAAAACTTGTTTTGCAGAAAAGTTTTTAAAATTTTAGTACAAATGATTTGAGTCCTTTGCTTGTTTATGTTGTTCTCTTAGCCAAAGTATAAAACGTACCTATATTTAACAGGCTCAGCACCTATATGAGTAAGGTATGTCAGACGCACAAAGAAGTACTTTACACTTTTACATAAAAATTCAATCTCTAATCTGGCAGTGATGCTAACCCCACCCTCCTAAACCCCTGCCTGCCATACTACTGTGATACTGGGTTCATTGTAAATCTATAAAAAGAACTGAACAGAAAATATCAACAACTCGCAAAAGTGCTGTTTTTATAATACCAATATTCAGTAAGTACTCATGCCAAGCTGTTCATTTTTAATCATTTTAGCACATCAAAGAGTAACCCTAATGTCTGAAAATAATGTAATCAATAAAAAAAATATTAAAAAAGAAAAACCACAAAAACCAAACTCCAGACCTGGTCTTTTAATTCAGAAATGCCATCTGTTGAGCTAAGGCACTTTGCAAAGACTACATACTTTCAGTAGAATTAAAATGACAGATCGCAGAGAGAATGGACATGACTGGGAAAAATCTCAAGTTAGCACTTCAAAACAATTGGATTAATCACTTCTCATCTTACCATTACTGTGCCAATTATGTGTTGAAGATACCAACTTCAAAAAGCTTTGATTAGCTGTCTGCTTCTGGAAAGACTTACAAAAGTTGGTTCTTTAGCCATTCTGCAATATAGGCCAATTAAGAGTAAGGTAATCTACATAATTTCTCTATCAGATTTCAATCATAAGAAATGGTGACCCGAGAAGGTAGAATTGGGTGGAGGAAATGCTAACAAAAAAAAAAAAAGTGTGCTTTACGTTCCCTCTTTCATCCAAGCACAAGTTTAGAAAAAATAATTATCCTTATTTTCCATCTCACTGTCATAAACATCAGAGGCTTAAATGCTAAGCTTTTCAATCATTCCAGTTACTCCATAATGTATGACTACCACCTAATTACTTTTGGCCCTGCATCTGGATGAGTCAGATCACCAAAATTCATATTAACCTAAGGAAAACTTCAATTTCTTTCACCATCTCCAATATGTATCTGTAGGGGGCCTACAGGGATGCTGGTGAGGGACTATTCATTAGGGACTGTAGTGATAGGACAAGGGGTAACGGGTTCAAA
>JAOSLQ010059128.1:0-16946 GCA_025629905.1 Lorius lory | reverse complement strand
TTGGGTGATATGGTTTAGTGTGAGGTGTCCCTGCCCATGGCAGGGGGGTTGGAACTAGATGATCTTAAGGTCCTTCCAACCCTAACTATTCTATGATTCTATGATTCTATGAATACTACATGCAGTTAGGGAAGCAGGAGAAATTAGTGGCTAGTAGGAGGACACAGCAAATGCTTCCATTCTTACAAGAATAACAGAAGATGTCAGTGTTGAAGACACTGGCTACGCCTCACACAGAAGCCAGCCAGAGTCCCTTCTGTGATGGGGGAGAATTAGCAGCTTATGGGTGGGAGGAATGCCCTGGTTAAGCACCAAAACCAGCACATATTTTCCCTGGGGGCCTCCTGCCTAGCTACGGGGATGTGACCAGGTCACAACCTGAAGCAGTGATACAGCACCAGCCAATTCCAGCTCAGATTTCCTGTACTGCAAATGCTTTGGCCTACCATTCTTGATTATACTCTTTATATCATGGAGGAAATATGCATACATTTTTCATATTTGGATGTATTAATTGTATAATGAGTCATCAAATGGCTTATGGCCAAAATGAAAATGTTCAGTCAGCTAACAAGAAAGTGTAAAAAAACAATACTCCAACCCTATGCTATTCTTGCTGTTACTTATTTTTAGAGACCGCTTTTGAGCAAAGTTCATTCATGACATTTCATAGTCAAGACCTCTATGCCAGCATTCACACTCTCGCCTCCAAACCAAAAGGTCCTAGATTCATCTTGCATCAGATACCGGCTCACACCCAGCACTGACACCGCAAAGAAATATTAGAGATGTGCTGTACTAACCTTCACAGGGAAAACCTGAGGACATACTAAACTTCCTCCAAGCATCAGAAATACTGACATTCTGTCTGCAGAAAAGGACACTTAACTCCAAGTCCTGGTGTTCTGAGAGCACAAGGTACAGCATCTCCAGCTAAACTGATTTTTTTTCTTTCCTCGTTGCTTAGTGGAAAAGAACAAAGCTGGGAAAGGCAAAGATAAGCCTGGTTTTCCCTCCCTGTTGACCAGGTGCTCACACAGGGACCAGTGTGTGAAGCCCAGCTACCAGTGTGGCTGAGTAGCACCTGAGGCCGTTCATCTCTCAAGTAGTAGCCAGCACAGACTTGCCCTAGGCCCTAGTGCATCCCACTCTGCCTGTGCTTTGCTGAGAGTAGCAGGACAGATACACACATGCCTCTGGCTGCATACAGATGTGCCTGCACAGATCTCAACACACCTCCTTCTCTCCCCACACTGGTGAAGCTTGCAGACACGTGAAGGATATTGCAATTAAACTTTTTCCCTGCCAGAAAGGTGAAGTTCAGCTCGCTGCCTCACAACCTGTCCTCCACCCAACTATCCTGCACCCCCAGAATGGGTAGCTAGCATCCGCTAATGACAGTGAAGTTGAGTTGATAGGGAGGCCCTAAGGAACTGCTTGTCAGCCCTGGCCAATCCAAGATGCTGTTCTTGACATGCAGACTTTAACTTGAAATCCTTTTACCTGATACATGCTCTAAGTCTCCACTCAGATGTGACTATAGCAGTGTTATTTCAGGAATGTCAGTGCCCTGAGCCTTCTGGCGGTTATTTTGCAGAAAGTGTTCTCTTAAACTTCTACTAATATGTGTGTGTATATATTTGTGTATATATCTAATACGTCCACTTTGTTCCAATGTTAAACAGAGAAACTTTTGAAACACAGTTCTAATAACATGGCTGTATGAGGCACAAAAATCAGACCCTGAATTCATATGCTAACATTTGTAACTACAGACATTTAGAAGCAACAACCTGCCCACCCAGTACCATACTGGATTTTTATCTCAGTAAAGACTCACAGTAACCTCATTTACCTTGACTTTTCTTTTACTATGTCTCTCAACCCTCCTTAGAATCCACACGTAACCTTGCATCATGAGTGCTATTCAGAGGAACCCATTTCCCTCTGTGACATTGCAGTGTCTACAGCAATCACTAGAAACATTTAAGTTGTTGCAGAACTGAAAAGAAATCCAGTGCAAAAGCTTTCTTATGCCTTTATTCTTCAGTGGGTTTCCCCTAGCTCAAGAAAGTGAGTTTTCTTTCTGTAGTACATATATTCCTGGCAAAGCTCTGTTTTCTGTGCTTTACTGAACTCCTGAGCACAGATGTCCCATTTGTGTTTCATTAGTGCATCAGTCTCTCTGAGGCTTTCGACCTCTGCACTAGGCAATAATTACCTGGCGCAGACCCATTCCCTCGCCAGCTGGCCTGGGAGCTGCTCTGCTCAGACCAGGGCTCTCTCTGCTGTCAGCCCTTTCCAGTCAACTGGACAGCTCAATCAGCAGAAAATATCAAATATGGTTGTTGTTTAAGCTCCGCCAGCATTATTTCTGCTTGATCTGACAATGCCTCTCCAAAGAAAGATTATGCTTCCCAAGGTCTAGACATGAGGCAGAAGAGTTAAGATATCTGACAGGGTTTGTTGAGTTTAGAAGCTCCTTTGCAAGCAGTTTGGGCTGATCGTGTTCTTCCGTTACTGCAAGCAGTGTTGTAGATACCTCCATCCCAGGCCCAGTGACTATTTAATGGAACAAAGTGGAACAGCTCCAAGGAGAGTGAGAGAGGGTGGGTGAGAATGACTGTAGTCCTGGGCTGAGGGCCCTTGCCTTGGATGTAAATAGGCAGTGTGCCTCAGATTGTTCCGAATTTGTGTCCCCTCCCACATGTGCAAACAGGGTGTCAGGAATGATTTTGCTTTTACAGATTTCAAGAGTGGTTCAGATTTGGCTTAATGCAGAAATCAAAATCTTGGAGTTACGCCTGATCAATCCTTGCCTGCTGCACCGGAAACCACACACTGCAGTAAAGGTGCCCCTGTGTCCAAACCAGAGCATCTCGGCTTTCCTGCCATGTTTATAGCACTGCAGCCCTTGGTTTAGGTGTTCTGCTGTCTGTACCGAGGGAACTTGTAGGAGTTAAAGCTGAAGATAATTTTTTTATGTCATCATGTTTTCTGAAACAAGGTAGTGTGTATCAGAGACAGGAACAGATGAAAAGATAGGCTAGGTGACACAGAGTCCCAGGCAAATCTGCATTCTCCAGATATCTTTTCAGCACGTTTTAGAGAATAAGCGACTGAGCAGTATCTAAAGACAGAATATGAACCATGAGTGAAAAGGGGAAAAGATAAACACACACAGAAAAAACCCAGTGGTGTTGACAGCTCAAAGAGTACAGTCAGGCACATCTCCAGTTCAGCTGAAGAAATAATGAGGCGTGGTACTTCTTAACTTCCCTGGCAGCAGCTCTGAAAGAAGAGTTTGTGGATGAGCTGAGGGGACTTGTTTCACTCAGCAGATCCACTGCAATCCATAGAGACAAGGGAAGGTTTCGTGGACTCAAAGATAACTGCTAAAAGAAGGCAAAAAACATAGCTCATGATGATAATCCAACAGGAGAGAGGTATTGGAGATCAGCTGGTTATGTGACTGAGTACAGACCTTCTGCTCAGGGTACTGTTTTCAGTGAGTAATGCAACAGACTTTAAAAGAGATTTTGTTTCAAATAAAGGAGCAGGAACTATCATCATCTCGCTCAGAGTCCACTGTGGACTCTGATTTTTAGTATTAAAAGAAGATAGGGACATCCTAAAGCAAAAGGTGAATCCTTTATTTACAGGAACATATGGTCATTATGTGTCTATTCTCAAAAGCAGAAAGGTAGAAATAAGCCAGAGGAACAAGAAGGTAGTGAGTGATGGATAATGTGATCTAGCGGGCCTAATTGAAAAATGGTAGGGTGAGATTTATAATTGAAATACTGATATTGATGAGTTCAATCTATACAGGATAACAACAATAATATTTAGCAATGATGCAGCACTTTTCATCTTTAGAGCTCATTAACTAATTAATCTTCACAACACCCCTGAGAGGCAGGTAAGGATTATTATTATTAGCCCATAAAAAAGATAAATTCATGATAGAAGAAGAGGAAGGTGGAATTAAGTGTCAGAACTGATTTTGTAATAGGGAGGAGGGTGGAAAATAACTCCCTTGTTCAGTCACAGCAAGGGGCAATTCCATTACCAGAGGAAGATGGCCTGGCACAGGAAATATTCATACGGGAGATCCATCCTTTTCCCACACCAGAGTAAAAGTCACAAAAGGTGAGATGGGAACTCAGTCAGTGGAGCAAAATTCATAAAAGGAAAACAAGGTGAGTCAAAAGGCAGCAGAATGAGTTAATGCAAGCTAAGAATGGCAAAGGGCAATAAGATGCTGAAACCTAATGCCAAAGCAGTGCTTTTTTAAGCTAGAACAGAACAGAATTGGACTGTATTTGAGTAGAAAAATAATAATATGACTGTATTTGTAGACGGTGAGGAATTAGAAAAGGCCTTGTTGATAAAGCTAGTGATAAAACAGGAATTTGGCTATGCTGAATGGTAGAATGGCAGCAGGCTCAAATCACAGAAATCTCACATATTAAAATGAGATAATTCTTGACATTTAATTCTCTTATTCTCTCCTTTTATGTGCGACAGAAAACAGAAATATTGAAGGGAAAAAAATAGGAAGCAGGCATAACAGTAATCTTCCAAAGAAGGTAGGAGCTCATGTGGATCAAACTATTCGAGAGTTGTCGTGACTTTTGTGTCTTGCACTGAAGGCTTTGCATTTTACAAGTCAGAGCGTGCACATATTCAGTTGGAAATAACAAAACTGTGCAATGCACAGAAATTTTGTTTGAGATCAGTCTAATTTTGGCAGTTTAAGAAACAAAATTGTTTGGTGAATTTGAAGAGGTTGCCCGTATTATTTCTCAGTACTTCCCTGCCAGTAAATGAGAGTTGCAAATTTAACATGACTTTTAACTATATGTGTAATTACAACATTACTGGATGCCTGCAAATTAACAGTCATATTTTTTTTAAAACACAGAGATTCTCAAACTTACAAGCGAGTGGTTGAAAAAAAAAACCAAAACAATACAAAATAAAATGCCTTTTTTTTTTTTTCTTTCACAGGGAATATTTTCTGTGCATTTCATTGACATATAAAAATTGTTTCTCACCACTCTTCTTCCTGCACACGGGACTGACCTGAGAATTTGGAAGAAAGCAAACTTTTCCGTGGGGTAGATCTGAAAGCAAGAGGCCTGGCAAAGGCAAGTCCAGCAGTTTTTTTCCTTTAGATCTTAGAATTTACCTCTTGCACTCCTGTAGCTTTTCCTGTCTTTTGTAAGAAAAAGTGAGAGACACTGTTCTGTTTTGAAATGGCACATGATGAGCTCTCCTTCCTGCATCCCTGTACGTGAGAAGAGCCACAGCTAGGGCCTACAATTAGAGGCTTGCGTGAAAGCTGGAGTTTTTGTCACCTTAAATATGTGCTACCAAGATGTACACAGTGTTTTTTCCAATCCACATATTCTCATGGCCTTATCAGAGATGCTACAAACTTTGACACATGCCTTATGCAGCAATACCACAACTTCACACTGAGTCTGGTTGTCCAGGGTGAGAAGCAGCACTCCTGCCCTAGAAATGTGCTGTTTAAAAGGTTCATGAAGCACTTGCACTGGCTGGGATAGAGTTGTGCCCTTATTTCTCTGCAAAAAGAAAAAACTTAATAAGAACTTTTGTATTGTTCCTTGCAAGAGTTGAACTCAGGAAATTATCCATCTTGAGGAGCACTTTGGCACCCTCGCTGCTAGGCTGACCCCAGAACTGTGCACAGTTGCCTTTTTGGTCACATGCTGTACTGTGACACCTACATAGCATCCGGAATGGGTTACTGATACAGAAAGTAGCCATGCAGAATATGCAATTTTCCCAAACCACATTTTTAAAGGGCGGGAAAGAGGCAAAATACACTACCCTATGTGCATTATGTATTGCCTTCAGTGGGGTATGGTTTGTTTCTTCCTATATCAAGGACAGGAAAAAAAATCTTTCTGCCTTATTCTAGAATTATCATTCTTCTCACTCATTATGAGAATGACTTTAGATTTAATAAGCTGTTAGCTGTTTCCCCTCTGCAAAGAAATCGCTCTCCTAAAGAAGGAAGAGTGGGGGGAGGCATTTTCTGTGCTTTTTATTGAGTGAGCCACATGTGGGAAGATCTGAATAATCTTTGGGATGAAAAAAAAAAAAGAAAAACGAAAAAAAGAGGACATGAATTTCAGAGCATGTGCTATTGTGTTATTCAATATGACTGATAGGGAAGGAGAAGGTTGAAGTTCAAGGCAAGTATGGATGTGTAATTTCTCTCTGCACAGTCACAAATAAAACGAGTCTCAGCTCTACAGGATTAAATTAATTAAAGATGAATCTTGGGCTTTATGCTAGTTTGATAGAACTAGAGTTTGTAGTGGTTGTATCATGAACATAAGTGGATATCTCTAGTGGCTAGGTACTATTTTCTGTATACTCATGAGTGTTTACTATGGCACACAAATGCTAACCGGTTTTATCACACAGTCATTATCATATCTTCTTCCCTTTCTCTCTACTACTCAGGTGTTGCTGCTACAGAATGATTTCGTATCAATTAGGAATTCCATTTCCTTCAAGGGGCTACTGAAGGAGCAACCACCTGTAATGCAGACTGTTAAACTTCAGCTGCTCTGTGTCTTCACAAGATCAGTTTCTACAAAATCCATGTCCAAAATTGCAAGCATTACCTACAGAGTTTTCATACTAAAAACAAACAAACAAATAAACAAAAAAGAAAAGAAAAAGAGAAGGGAAAAAAGAAGTTAGAAAATAAAAGAAAATAAATACACACTCTGCCTGGCTGTGTGTCTGGAAAATTTAGTTCTTATGACACACAATATACATTGCAAGAAAAACCTTCTAAAGTTGACTTTAAAGATAAAAAAGAAAAGTTGTAAATATATCAAATTTTTCATCCAGTGTAAAAGTCAAACAATAGCAAACAAGTACTGGGAAGTTTCTGTGGTGCTGTTGAAAGCAAAACGATTTCATTCAGGTGACAGCTTCTTACCTAAGGGACAGTGATAAGAAACACAACTAAAACACACACCTTTCAATCTTTTTTTTTTTTAGGAGGGTGGGGAGAGAGCTCTAGTTTCTGTGTAATTTTATGGAAGAAAAGATTATTTTTTTCCCTCACACACCGGAAATAACGAATTTGAGAACAGGAGTTCCAGTTGTACCTTCACACCGTTTCGTAAGTAACATTAAGGGGATCTGGCATTTGGAAGGTTAATTTTCTTATCAAAACTATACAAAATCCTAATTTTGCAGAGTAGCAATTTGGAAAAAAAATCAGCAATGGGAAAATGTTGGTTATGCAGCACTAGACATTCAGTACTCAGGGGATCAATTATAAAAACACTCATTCAGCTATTTCTATTCAAATGAACACCTGAAGAGGAGGTCTCAATGGTTTTAAAAGTGTGTGGATATTAGTGGATAAATGTTAGTCCAATAAAAGAGATCATCATCTGCTATTTGTGTGCATTTAAGTTGACACTAAAAAGATCTTTGTGGAATATTGCTGCTTCTTTTTCTTTTTGTGTGTGTGCATCTTTTATCTAATATTCCCTTAACACTTTGTGAACTGAAGAAAATAGACCAAATGAGCTGTTCTTTAAGATTAAAGGGGCAGCATTTAGTTGAACACACCTGAATGTGGAAGGAGTCTATTTTCTTCACACTTATGAATATGTAATGATGTGCTTGGAGGCACAGTCACGAACCCCTAATAAGAATTCACGAGTCTGTGTTTGAAAACAGGCATTTGCATTTGCCCTCTGGTCACAGTACATGGGTCATTCTTATTCAAAAATTTATTTGCTTTATTTTTCTATTCCCCCTCCCTTTCCTTCCCACCTAAAAATATTTTCTCATTTCTAGGTTTTGTTTTGAGAAAAATTAAAAAGGGAGGGCTAAATCCCTCCAGAACCTTCAGGATTCAATTAGAGTGAGATTATTCAGGGATATATACATTTATTTGTGCAAGTGAAAAATTCCATTGTCTGATTTGAGGAAAGAGTATTTTTCAGTCTCACAAACACATTTGCTTTACCAAAAGCATTTGGCAGGATTTGAGAAGAAACAAAAAAATCCTACAGAGGTGTGTAAAACAGCATTTTAAAAAGTGAAAATCAGGAATGAAGTGATAGAAATAAAGTGATCTAGATTAGGGGTATACTTATAAGATTGAATAAACACTTAGGAATTGCTACCACCAAGAACAAAACAACAAAGCATCATAAACATTAATACAGGGAGCTAATCAGTGTCACATACCAGACTACCAGCTTTGAAGGCAGGGTATCCAGGTGGGGAGGAACAGGCTGTGGAGATTGCTACTTAATGAGAACATTACATTTCTCTTTAAATTTCTTGTTTAAAAAGCTGTTGGGGAGCCACTCCAAAATACCCTCAGAATCGTGGTTTTTGTTCACTGTCTAAACAGAATGTTGTAGTTTCAAATCAGGCACAGGGGAAGATTGTGTTAAGATTTTTTAAATCCCCTTTTTTTCAGTTCTTACTCATTCCCTCTTTTTTCTTTAAAAAAGAGCAAGGGGGAGGGGAGAGAGAGAAAAAGGTGAAAAAGAGAGTAAGTAAACTTGCAGCACTTCGTTGTTATCTGAATAACAATCCTGGAAGAATCAGTCCTGTTTACTGGGTTAAAAAAACAAAACAAACCCACAAAACCAGACTATTTAAAACAACCAGAAAAACCAAAAACAAAACAAAACCCAAAAACAAACCTAGAAATAAACCCAAGCAAATCCATTTGGAGAGAATGGAATTACTGAGCTACTGGAAGTTGCTGTAAACAATTTCAGATGCCCGCTATCAAATCCCCATATTATTGCTTATACATTCTACAGCTATATGAAAGATTTCATCATCACTTTGCTGAGGCTCAGTGGAACCTAAACACCCATCCTAAAGCACAGGAGGATTGCAGAGTCTTCAGACTAAAACTTGTCTTATTCATAGAGATATTTGAGTTTACTGTAAAGATGCTGTGATAGCTCTTCGTGGGGTGTAACCATGCAGATACACACCTAGAGTATAGATACACCATCATGACCTGTACAAGCACACGTGTGCACACAGGCACACGGAGCTCGAATTGATTACAGTTTGCTACACGTTTTCTAGATTTACGTTACTATCACAAGTGTGACTTTGGTAGGGAAAAAGTCTATTGTGACAGCAATAGTAGAAGCGCACACCGTTATTTTAGATCTAACAGTGACACCTGCAGTGAGCACCATGCACTAGCATGCAAACAACTCGTTTAGAAAAATGTGTCCGTATTTTTGAATCATACATATCTCCTGCTTAATTATCCTCGGGTACCTCAAATTTGCCTCTCCCATTGGCAGCACAATCAGCTTCTACACCAGCATGAATCAGCTTTTCCTCTTACAAAGCAAACAGCCTGCCATAAAGTATATAAATAGCCCAGAAAAGCTTCCTTGAGCTGCTTGGTGGGAATAGAGCTGCCCATACATATACATACACACAGATCTCTCCTCCACAAGCAGGCATTTCAGAAGAACCACCTGCATGTCTGAAAGGCTCATCTCCACGTTTCAAAGATTTAATCACTTTTCTGTTAATTGCAATATAAAGCATTACATTTGGTATGAATAAAGACGAGATAACTCAAGGATTTGATGAATCCTGTCATTTTCACTGCTCTCTCCTTGTTCTTGGTTACCAGCTGGTGAGTGTCAGTAATGTGGTCACTCTGTTCTCTTTCTCCCTCAGACAGTCCAGGAGTTTTCACTGCTTCCCCATTATATAAAGCACTTTGAGGTCTGGGTTTGGAGCTTTTTTTAACAAAACCAATGTTGTGCTTTGATTACTGCTCTGAAGGTAACTTTTACAGGGCTGACTCTCCAGTTTAGTCAAATAAGATGTGAAAGTCTACATACCATTTTTCTTTTTCACTATTATCCTAACTTACTGTTTATTCAGCTTCCTCCCATATACTAGGAAACAAGTTCCTTGCTCTCTTCTACAAGCAGAAACTGCAACTAAACCACAAATCTTACTTTGCTGTAAGATGATATTTTTATCACCAATTCTCTTAATTCAACTACAACAGTTTCTAACCAAGATCGGTACTTGTGTTTCACCTAAGTACACTATGAATCCGGATTTTGTTTACAGCTCTTGGAGCTACTCCTTTTGTCATGTGGACATGTAGAATCTCACATATAAACGTGTTCACAGAACAAAAAGATTTCTTTAAAACTTTTGTCAATATTCTGCTGATTGCTAGTTCAGTAGCGGATATACTCTGCTTAATGGTGCATATACAAGAAGCATTCCCTAATCCCTAAATGAACTTATAATCACTAAATATATACAGGATAAGTCATCTAAACTCAATTTGGCAACTATGCTATTAAATCTACCAGAACCAAACAGTGAAAGGATGTGAAAGCCAAGCACCTTTTAGCAAAAACCAAAGAATCCTACTAAAACAAAACATGTCTAACCATAGATCAAAATAAATCAGATATAGTTTTACACAGATTCATTTCTATTATCAGTGCATCTTGAACCCCCACATTGTCATTTCACAAGTGCACACAAGCAGTCTTAAACCTCTGGTTTTGTTAGTGCCATGCTCTGTCAGTCACAATTCACTGCAGAGAAATGGGTTGTCATCAGATCAAACTTTTTGATTGCATATGAATGCAGCTGGATCCATTATAGTATTTAAGAGAAGTGTACAAAAAAAAAAAAGAAGGTGGTGTCATTTGCTGGCTGGATTATAGAACCTGGAAACTTAGCTCATGGCACAGAGGAGGTTCCTGCTGCATCACCAGCTCTCTCTGTGACCCTGGGATGCAGTTGGATACATCGCCCAAGTATCTTCATATATGGAATGAGAGCATCTTCACCTTTATACACAGCCTCAGCAATGATCCCTCCCATTCCTGGATGATGCAGAGGAGAAGGCAGGGGATGTTTTGGGCAAATGGGAACATACCCCTCAGCTGTCCCTGGCACAGGTCCCTGCAAGAGGCTCAGCAGCAGGTTACTGCCTTCCCATTCACCTCTCAGGACTGGGGCAGCCTTTCAGGTGAACCCTCAGAGCAACATGCAAGTTAAAGCAGTCCTGACACTGTGGGGCTGGGAAGTGGAGACACAAGTTTACTATAAAAATAACATCTTCCACCTTAATTTATAGGCAAACACCCTCTACCTAACAGGACAAGAGACAAAATTTCCTTCCCTATATTCCTCCTTTCACCTATTTTTATTTGCATTGGAGCACGGTGTCACAGGACCACAGCAAGGAGAAGCCAGTTTCAGTTTTCTTGGGGAAAAAAATGCTGAAAGCTGGTACAAGAAATAGGTTGTAGCATCTCACAACCACACGCTACCTATAACTACTGGGAAAAAAAACATTGTCTGCACTGCAGCCACCAAATGCATTTTGCAGTTAATAATTACCTGACAAAAAAACCAAACCCTGGACATATCTCTCATTTCCACACAAGTGTTTCTTAAAATAGTTGACTATCTGCACAGGTAATAAAAGCAAGAAAGTATACAGGGATCAAGAAGGGACAACGTACACTCAGGCCCACAAAAATGGTGACTCCCGATGCCTGGTGAATGTTACCTGCTATGGTGGATAACTCCAGCATAATCCAGAAGGATCTCTTCTACTCACCCTACACTCCCTTTCTCCTCTTATTTCTCCTTCCTTCAGCATGAAGATCACCCAGTACCAACTGTATACCAGGGACCCCAAAAATACACTTTTTCAACCACTAGGTTGGAAAAAAAAAGTAGCATTAAAAAACTTTTAGGTTTGCAGAGGTTGATTTAAAATATAACAAAATCCCAAGCAAAATTGTTGACAACCTTCTCAGAAACAATTGTATGTGAAAGAAATTAATCCCAGTTCAAAGAGAAGGGCTCCAGTATGAGACCAGAGAAGAGGAAAAGCTGCCACAGAGGTGCATTTTCAAGATGCATTTTGTGGCATCTCGCTATGCATTCCTCACATTGTGCTCCTGATATTGTCTTATTAGCTTGGGAGAAGTGTGATAAAATAGAAAAGAAAAAGGAAAGGGGAAGGGGAGAGGAGAGGAAAAAGGAAAAGGAGAAAAGAGAAAAAGGAAAAAGAAAAGAAAAAGAGAAGATAAAAAAAACCCAAGGAAAAAATAATTTTAGAAGAAAAGTCTATGCATATGCAAACTTGATTCAAATGCTTTCAGATTGCACCATAGAAAAGCTGTGGCCTAGTTTTTGAAATACATATTTCACTTTATTTTGCACACAGCTGGGTTTATATTGGCACTCACACTAATATGCAAAATGCGGTATCTTATATTCATGAATGACTCTTTATAAAATGCCAGGAGGGCACCTGCTTTCTTTTCTTTAAGTCTATACCATGACAAAGAAGCAGCCTGTATTAATGGCCAACTTCCAGCTCTGACCACAGCCTGGAGGGATTTATGCCAGCTATAACACAGGTTTGGAAGTAAACAACATGCCCTGGTCAAAAGGAGTTTCTTACACTCCACAGAAAGAGACTGCTAATGAGATGCAACATACTGAAGGAAGGAGCGCACATCAACACTGTGTACAGAGCTTTTACAGCAGTGTATGTGCTCCCAGCGCATTGCACACATCCTGGTCCTATCCACTATATAAATTGCATACATCGTCCAGTCCTTGTAGCATTGCTGTAGTCACGCTAGCCAAATGCCTTCCTATACCTGAGGGTTCTCAGAGCTCAGGCTCAGTGGCTGCCAGGGTACTAGGCAATCTAATTAAAGGTAACCTAGCCAGTTGTACGTGGTGAGATTTCTTAATAAACAAATTAATTCATTAAAATAATAATGATGATAGCTTTGTATCTCAGTGGTTTAAAAGGTAGGCTGTTGAAATGACTCCTCATCTTAAAAAGTTGCTTTGCCTACCATCCAAATCTGACAGGATCTCTGTGTGTTGAACTTCAGATCATGATGCAAAACTCATCTCTCTCTCAGGATTATAAGAAAAAAAAAAAAAAATCAGGATAACATACATGAAATAGCTTGATAGAAAAATACTTTAATTCAGAGTTGATTAAACATACTTAAGAAAAAAATGAGATATGGGCAAGAATCATTAGATGAATCTCATAGTGCAGACACTTTGAACTTCAAATGTGAATTTTTGAAATTGGACTGATGTTATATTCATTATGTGGCCATGTTAAAAAAAAAATTAAAAAAAATGCAATCTTCCTACATTATTTACCTTTTCTACACTCTGCAAGATTGTTCATGCGATGTGCTTTCTGGTGCTGATCTGGATTAATTCTTTCTCCTGACTAAACAAGGGCACCACAATCATCTTGCTGTGCACTTCTGAGGTAAGCAAGGTACTGTAAGGTCAAATCATCCTGAGTCTGATCAGGATGTTATTGAGCTGATAGCTTTCCATCATTACTGTGCTGCATTTCATGTACCATTTGATTGCCAGATGAGAAATGGCTGTATTTCACTGGGTATCAACCTACATATTTCGTCAAATGGGGAAAGAAACTGAAAAGTAATGAACATGATATAGATGGAACAAGCATGTGTATAATTATTACATCAAATCCCCTAACCAAACCTTCAAGAAACATATGAAGATAGAACTGTATTTGTGTTCAGCTCTTCAAAAAGTAATAATCCTTATTCCATTTCCCAGCTCCAGACTTAAGCTATGTCCTTATTCCTGCATCAGGCATAGGAAGAACCAAAACACAGAATTAAGTGGAAAACACAGTAGTTAAACTGAGCTACGTTCAGACTTTTACTTTTGTCCTCCAGCTCTCTGCAGCAGCCTACAAAATTCTCGCCACTTTCATTAAGTATCAGAATGATTAGACATGTTTATTCCTGGATCAGTATACCGCATATAAATATGTCTTCCTACAGAAGTTAGCTCAAAACTTCTTGAAGATCTCACTCTGAAAAATACAGTTTGCACTGCAAGAAGCGAGTTTAGCAACATAGCATCTGCAGCAGTCTGCTCAGAAACACAGCAGGCTAGGAGAGACTGTTAACTAGTTGTTAGCCTAACGAAGGTATTTGATTCAGAATGTAAAACCTTGTCTATAATGAAGTTATCATTGAATTAACAAGCAGCATTAACTATTTTAATAGTAGCAAGAAGAATCAACACCAGAAGCAATGAGTTTGACACTGTCACATCCTCAAAGGACTCCAACCCAAACTATTCCATGATTCTATGACTCCAAAATATTTCATGCACTAAAAGAATTATGAGAAAAAATGTCCAACCGATATCCTGCATGAAGGTGATGCTCTCACAGGATGCATTTTGAACACACACTTTATATACTCAAACAGCAAGACAGATTTCTCCATTTTTTAACCTAGCAGCCAAGGAGGTATGCGTCTTCTGTATTCAGATGACAAGGTAAATCCAATACAGTTCTGATGAGAAATAAAATCCTATCAAAATACTAAGCTTAAGACCCTCTGAGATCTATCTCCATTTTTCTTTATTTCCTCATTCCTATTTCATATTGCTGGCTAATCCCATTCCTGATATAGAATATTTGTAAAGTATTGGATAGCCTCTTCTTAGATGCTGATAAGTAAATCATGAAGAGATATGGTTTATGTGTCTTGAGACATGAGGTAAAATCAGGAAATATTAAATATTAAACAAACAGAATTACAGTTTTGATTTGCAACTCCTTTTTTAAATTAATTCTTTCACTGGGCTGGTTACATGAAGCAGATCATAATTTTTACAAAAACTAGTTAACAATTCAGAGTTGTAGAAAAGTTCTGGTCCTTGTCAGAAACAAACTGCAATAATTTGCTGTATCCGTCTTCCCCAGTGTGAAAGTTTGGTTGCCACTTGCATTTATCTGTGAGAATCTGACTTAAACCTAGCGATCAGAGGGGAGTTAGGCAACTAGTATTCTATCTCTTGGCTCCACTGCTGAATTACTAGGTGACCTTGGGCAAGACAACTACTCTGTATCTTCATTTACCTATCTAAACTGCACCTATTGTAGCTCACAGGGGCATCAAGAGGCTTAATTAATGTTTGCAAAAAGCTTTGAGATTGTCAGATGAAGAGTGCTTATACAAGTCCAAAATATTATAAAGTCAATGAGGAAAAAAAATGGATAGGTGCCAAGAGAGTCAATTGGACAAACGGCTTCCCCTATCTGTAGCGTCCATATTTCAGTTTCTATTTTATCAGAGGAAATATACGCAGCTGTTTAAATAAAGTCTCATGCATGTTCCACTGTGTACAGAACCAGTCGCCACAGTCTGTAGATCTGAAAACAGTTAGAAAGCTGTAGATGAACTCTCGGGAAGATGCATATTATGCTTTGACTCCAATGCAAAACAAGTCCTTTTTCCAGAGAGGTTCTACGCTCCATAGAAGAATTCCCAACGGCAGTTAGCAGCACTTACATGGAGCTTGATTTAGTATTTTTATACACTGTATGTTTTCGATCAGTGGACACTGGGAAGCATCTTTCCTTGATTGTTTTACAAGGAAGAGCTTGAACTTGATATCTGCAAGCTCATAACCAGTGTTAATAAGAAAATCCCCTCTCCTCAAGGATCCCAATGCTATAGCATTTAGGTCACCACTATTAACTTCTTCCTTAAAGAATTAGAAATAACTCCAAGAACCCACATAAACTCTATTCCTTGCCTGGCTGGAACCCCACCAGAAGACACTGTTTTCATAATTTTCCTTCTAACCTGGCGATAAGTAGGCTTGCTTACAAAAGTGATCTAAGATATTATAACACTATCCTGCTGCAGGCAGGACCAGGCCAGCTGCAGGTGGGTCTGTTTGATAACATGGCATATCACTTTCTCACCCACCCCAAAGCCTAGCCTGCCTTTTGCATTCATGGCTTTTAATTGCAACCTATGTCCCAGAAACAAAGGTTTTAAGTGGCCTTGTGTAGGAAGGGAAAGTGCTGTATTTAGCTGTCCAGCAAAAATACATGTAAAGCAGCAGACATGAGGCCAAGCCGTAGGTACTTTGAGGGGCCTTTGATGGAGACAGGATCAGATAACAAGAGGTAAGAGATGTGAATAGCAATCAAAGCATGATTAGCAAGTGTTCAGTGTAGCAGACATTAATGTAACACCCAGTCAGGTCTAGTTTTTGCTGCCTCCACGTAGAATAAAGTAGGAGGTGTTATTTTAAAATACCAGGAGTACTTAAGAGTACTGGAAGTAAACAAAAAAATGGAAGATGTTGAGATATGAGGGAAAATGGGATCACCATGTAGGACATCCTATTCACCATTATGGGACTGCTGACCCTTGTTTTTGAATCAAGCTAGCCAGCCTAGAAGTAGCTGTCAAAATGACAGTTATGGGGGTCCATGTTAGTTCCAGCTTTTATTTCAGTGTTGCACCGGCTGACCCTCAAAAGGTGCTAAATTTTAACTTCCATTATTTGCTTAGACTAACTTCTCTATGAACCAAGGTAGTGTTTCTGTGCAATACTATGTGTGCTGGAGTAGCAATGCACAGCGTTCTGCTGGTTCATAAAACCAATGTGCCTTTCTTTCATCTAGAGCTGTCAGACATACTACAATGGAAAGGAACAGAAAAACAGTAAATGAAAAAACACTCTACCACTTCTATGGAAAATACACTTCAAAATCAAGTTTTCCTTAAAAAAAAAAAATAGAGCCCCTCTCCACTTGACTATTGTGACCTACCTAAATGCAAACCATGAACAGACTCATACAATAATGCCTCTCCCAATTTTCAGAGAAGCTTCCATACAAAAGCAACTGGAGGGTGGACAACTAGAAAAATTCCTAAGTTGTAAAGAAAAAAGAGATGCCAGTCTTCCAGTAAAGCCCTTGCCACCTTCACTGGTTTTGTTTACAGGGTGAGACAGACCACAGATAAACATCACTAGTTTGTACTGTCAGAAGCTGG
>JAOSLQ010059122.1:0-19644 GCA_025629905.1 Lorius lory | reverse complement strand
TGGTTAATAACTGAATAAATATATAATCCACTCCTTCCTGTCATGATAATTGCACACATGATCACTATCCACGCCTCTGATACACTTTACTCAACACCTGTGCAGGTTATCAGTGAGGAGTGGGCAGCTTCTCTTTACAAGAACGATAAAGGACTGTTTTCCCTATAAATTCCACTGTTGTCTAGTTTGCTTTTCGCAGTGAAGGAGCTCTTCCACCTTCAGACCACCGCATGAGAGATTTGTAAGCTTTGAAATGAGCAGTAATTCTGCAAGGATTTCTTTCTAGTCTTGAAAGAAAGTCTTCCTCCAAAACAAGAAAATAGAGCAAACAGTCCTGCAAGGATCTCTAATGCTAGATGAATAAAAATATACTCACCCTATCAAGATGAAACTTGCAGAAGGGAAATAAGGACCAATTTGCAAATATTGGTTCACTGATCAGTAATTGTTCACAGTGAAATCTAATAAACTTGACTAGGACTATCGGTAGAAACTGTTACTCATAAGCAGAAATTAGAGATCTGAATTCTGAATATGTGCTTGCAAGTGCTGTCAAAAAGCTTTGGGACAATAAACTTAGAATTATCATCATTTTACACTTCTGTCAAATCCTGCTTTCCTTAAGAAGTCTGTAGCTAACTCCTCTTGACAAAGGCCTAATTCACAGTTTTCCTTTTAACCCTTAGGCATTTTTTCCACTGTCAATGTAAAAAAGGACTTAGATAAACTGCCATATTTGTTACTGTAAATTCCTCACACTCCTGCACACACAATGGCAAGTGCACAGTAAAATGCATCCTTCAAAAAAGAAATACAGCTGTTTTGTCTTCACAAAGATAAAAAACCCCACAGAATTAGCTAATTTTTGAAAGTTTCTTTGAGCTTGTTCTCTATTAATAATGACTTCACAAATAAATATACAAACATTTTCTCAGTATGTGAACAAAGCATAAACACATCAGCATGAGATTAACTTGATTACATTGAAAAGCCCTAACTTCAGATAAACCGTTCATGTATTTAACATGAAGGCAATGTTTCAGTTGCCTTCACAGAATGGGCTGAATAAAGGTCACTCTGGGTGTGCTTAGACTCTGCAGCTGTGATGATTTAACAACATGCAGTCAATAATAAGGGCACTGCCTCTAATTTGCCTTCTTCTGCTCCTGCCTGTGCACTTTGTGCACAGATGCCTCAATTCATCAAAACTGCAAAGATGGGTTTTTTTTAAAAAAAAAGAAAACCAAACAAAAATTTTTATTTGGTTTTCTGTCAGATAAATGAACTAAATCAGCTCACCATGAAGTTGGTCAAGCATAAAATACAACATAAGTAAGAAGGAAAAGAATATGGGAGGAGGGAAAAAGAAAAAGTGACCTTTCCTTCTGGTGAGCTATTACATTGTTTCAATTGTGTTATCTACAGCCATGCTCAGATGAGATAATATAAGACTAGTGGAAATGAGAGGTAATAGTGTAAAATCACTTATATCTCACCTTATTCTTAAATAAAGGTTTAGCTTATCCAGAAATCTCTTCAATTGAAGTTAGCATCACCAGATTAACAATTTAAAATAGATATTCTTGTCTCTTCTATGGGACTCAGAGCTGTATTTTCATAAACTCTGGCTTGTTTTCTTTTTTTCCCAAAGCTTATGCTTACTTTTTTGATAGCAAGGAAAACTAAGTTTTGAATCACCTGTTGCCCAAATAATCAAGAATAAGATTTTAGATGAACTTTGTTCTTGATATTTTCTTTTCAAATCCAATAAAGGACTTAATTATATGTATCTCTTTAAACTCAATAGTCATTTTTAGTCTATGGGATTTATTGGATCCTTTAAAATACACCTTTGGCTTACTAGTCTGCTGTAGGAAACAAGTTTTTCATGTCTCATATCAGAACAAAAAACATGAATTAATAAAAACTTACTCAACTTAAAACTTCTGCAAATGCTCTTTGAATTTCAAAATCCAGTTTAAAAGAAAGGGCATAAAATACCTGGCATCATATTATCGCCAGGTTTTTTGCATCTTTAATGAAATGTCTTCTTTCATGCTAAGCTTTGGGCAGTAATATAGAAAGAGAAATCATTTGGCTTTTCTATGCTTTATTAGTTTTCGTTTAACACTAGTCTCAACAGGGTTCATTAGGCAATCTCTGAAAGACTTCACCTCAGAATGACTGGAGCAAAAACCTGTGCAGTGCTGGTCAGATAGCCACAAATACTTCAGAGAACTGGAAATGGGTACACTGTGTGTCTTCAAAAGTCAGTAGTATATGACCATGATATTTGTTATAACACTGGATTATTAGCTGATAAATCTGGGGAGACTCTGTTGACATTTTCCTCTCCCTTCCACTAGTGGCCGAAACCCCATTATATCTAGTAACTTACACAAACCCCAAACAAATAATAATGTTAAATATTAATAAACAAAATAAAAACCAAACAAACAAAAAACCCAAAACTTCAGAATGTCTTAGCTAATTTAATTTGGTGAAAAATGTTTTAATAGTCTTTTCAATATAACCTTCAGCTCTCTTTTCTTCTGGGAGAGCAAGCAGATGAATATTAATACATCTAGACACAGTGTCAAGGTTCTCTGATTTGTCATGACAAAAGGCCACCACTGTTACCATTTTTCTACAGGAAGATTTGAATTTACTAAATGCTGTCTTTATTAACCTTAACTCTTCTGTTGGGTTATATATCTTCCTTTCTGAAAGAAATCTGTTTAGATATAATTTATACTTCTAAAATAACTAGATAAAAATAATAACATATATTAAAAAATATTTTGGAAATATAAAATTAAAGGAACTACTTTTTCAATAAATCTATGTTTCTTCAAATCCTGTTTTTTGAGACAGACCTAGTAAAACTCTGGTGTTTTCTGCCCCTAACAAATTAGCGGAATTAGTGTTTGTTATTTTAAAAAGGTATGATGCAGGCACAGCAGAGGCAGCAGACTGTTCGCACTAGGTGCTTTTAAGAGTTTATCCATAACTACGTTACTTTGACATGGCCCTAGGGCTCTGAACAATGGTGTCTTTCTCTCATTTTCTTCTAATATTATTCTCTGGTTTTTCAGAGCTGACCTGGAATTGAATCTGGCAGAAGATCAGAAAGGCAAGAAGGAAGGGCTCTGCAAGTAAATCAACAGCAAAAGGAAGACTGGGTTAAAAAGGGAACTGATACTGAATGGGACAGGAGAACTGATGAGAAATAGTATGGAGGAGGCAAAGGTACACACTGCCTTATTTTTACCAGTCAACCCAGCCTTCAGGAATCACAGTTCCTTGAGACCAGAGCAAAAGTCTAGAACAAGGTAAAGAGTTGTGGTTGTATAGACTGGAGAAGTCAAGGTTGTGGGAACACCTTATTGTGGCCTTTTAACATTTAAAGGTGGTGAGCAAGAAAGACGGGGAGGAGTTCTTTATCAGGGAGTGCAGTGATAGGAAAAGAGATGACATTTTCAAAATAAAAGATGGTACAATTCAGATGAGATGTGAGGGAGAAATTCTTTATTGTGAGGGTAGTAAGACACTGGAACAGGTAGCTCAGAAAAGCTGTGGATGCCCCATCCATGAACACAGAGAAGTGTTCAGGGCCAAGTAGCATGGGGCATTGAGCAACCTGGCCTTGTGGAAGGGGTTGGAACTAGATGATCCTTAACCAACACAAACCATTCTATGACTTTATGATTCAATTTATCTTCACTGAAGGTTGAGATGGACTATCATATGTTTTCTTTTGTTAACAGCTTGTTCTGTCGTATTATATTCTATGTTTCTATGATTCTATGATCCTATGATTCTATGAAATAAAGCTTTGAAAAGACATAGACATGAAATTATATTTTGTCTCAAAACACGTTGGATATTTCTAAAAATTTAAAGTGAATCCAAATAATTTTCAAATTCCTACTCTAATGAAGTCTAATTTCTAATTGAGCCAATTACTGTATTGTTACTTGTATTCTAGTGCAGTGGCACAGGTCTTTAAAAAGAGGAATAAGAGCAAATCAATGGACGTAAAAATCATATATAGCCTGTGTGGATAAAAAGTGGGCTTCTCAAAAGCACTTTAACAAGTGTTCCTTCTATATACTAAGTTTTAAAGACAGACATAAATACACGTAGCAGAAGATTTCATGCATGGCATTTAGCTTGAAAGGAAAACACTAGTTACAGTGTATCAGGCTATCTAAGACTTCTGTTTAAAATGACAAAATGGAAAAAAAAAAACAAAACACCCAACCTGTATCCTTTAGAACTCTTGCTTCTGGTTTTCACCATCTGAAATGGCTGAACTCTTCAACTCTCTTTTTCACTGTTAAATATTGCTATTTACTTCACATATTATTTTATTTAATACGTATTTAAGACTGTTTCTTTTTTTGCAATATTAGGTGTTATTTTTCTCCTATTATTTTGGGGGGACAATTTCTAAAGCTTTCTTTTTTTAAAAAAAAAAACAACAAATCAAAACAAAATTTAATCCAAGGATAATTAGCATATCAAACACACCTGCTAATTGAATAAACAATGTAAAGGCATATAGGAATAATGATAGTAGTAGTACTAATAATAGACCATAAATAGAAGTATAATATGATGTACCTGAGTCGTCTAGCAAACTGATTTTTAGTTTGTAATTTCTGACATTCTGTATAACATAGTGTCTCGGGCAAAGCTCCAGAACTACATTTCAAGTATCTGTCCCATAAAATGTTCTCACCTCCTCAATGTGAAACAATCTCTAAAGATCTTTCAAAGTAGAAGCTGGGATTTTTCAATGATATTGAATTTGATCAAAGCTACATGGTATACTTCCTGTTATAGCTGTCAGTCCTGAAGTGACAGATATTTTTTTAGGTTACGCTATACAAAGCAGCAAACCTCAGCTTCCTACTGCCCAAGCCAAAAGCTGTCCCCATCCCTGACTACAGACAGTTTGTCAGTTTTATACTTTGATATCTTTTTCTAAATGAGAAATGAGATTCTATGTTTACCAAACCAGTTGAAAGGCTTTCATGTTTCTTCTTTGAAGAATTTAAACAATAAAGCATGAAATGACGCTATCGGCTTCTGTTCTGGTTTTGGCTGAGATAGAGTTAATTTTCTTCCTGGTAGCTGATATAGTGCTGTGGTTTGGCTTTAGAATGAGAATAATATTTATACAAACTGATGTTTTTAGTCATTACTGAGCAGTGTTTATACTGAGTCAAGAAACTTTCAGCTTTTCATGCCCTGACAGCAAGAACGCTGGGAGCAGAACAGCCCAGATAGCTGACCCAATCTGGCCAAAGGGGCCATATTGTATAATATCTTGCTCAGTATATAAACTAGGGAGAAAGCTGGTTGGGGCTGCTGCTCAGGAGCTTGCTGTACATGCATTGGCAGCTGGTGAACAATTGCACTGTGCATCACTTGTTTTATATATTTTAATTCTTTTATTATTACTGTCATCATCATTACAATTTTCTTCTTTTTCCATCCCATTAAAATGTCTTTATCTCAACCACGAGCTTTCTCACTTTCACTCTTTCAATTCTCCCCCCATCCCGATGAGGCAGGATGAGTGAGTAGCTGTGTGGTTCTTGGTTTCTGGCTGGAGTGAAATCCGGACAGCTTCTGATTAGCCTTAGTTAAGACAATAGTCAGAAGTTATTAATTCTGATTATCTTTCAAGAGGCTGTGCAGAACAATGAACACTATACCTAAGGCCTAGAAAGAAAGAAAAAGCAATTTAGAACTCAGTATAAGGAGTGCTGACATATTTAAAGTATCTTTTTCTCAAGGTGGTAAGTAACACCCTGTCACAGGCTGTAAAGAATGAACTAGAAAAAGAGAAGTTTCTGATTACTGTAGTATGGTGGTGCGGTATTAGAAAAATAGTGGAATTTTATTAAGAGGAGATAATATTTCAACATTCTTTGTGTGGGATTATTTTTCTATCACCAATAATTGATCACTAGTGAACTGGGGATCAGGCACCACCCTGATCTCAGAGTGTAAATGCATGCAAAGTGGGTGTTACTCTGAGCAGATAAAAATTAGACACATTAATCTGGCTACAGTGTAGCTCACTGACTTGAGCAATGTTCACTCTCTCATTCAGCAACCATGTTGAGCCAGAATAAGCTCTCAGTGCCGCCATAAAATGCAATCCTACTGAATACTCCCCTTAGTCCCGTATCATTTTCCAGGTTGTTTTCTCTTTGCGCCTGAGTTGATTGCCCTGGATAAAGTAAAGTAAAAAAAAACCCATATATTTTATTCAGGAATTATGAAAAGTTTTTATGACATTATGCAATTACCCAATTGCTTCTGCAAGTATTTTGCTGTCAAGCTAGTGGGAAAAAGTACAGGGAGTAGGTACATGAAAAAAGTTAGGGAAAGATTAAAGGGGGGCTGAGGGGAAGCAACCAGCAAAAAGAGGTATCAGGAAATATAAGCAATCCTACAGTTTGGTAATAAATTATCAGGGTATTTTCAACTTCGGATTTATGAAATTTTCCCTTTTTGTAGAGGGAAATGTTCCCTTTTTGTGTCTCTTTTCTTCAGATCTGACCAAACACAAATGAAGGTTAAGAAATTATTTTTTTAACTTCTTTTCCAGGTGAATATGACTCCTAAAAAGTGCAGATAAGCAACACCAAAGGATAAGGCTTCAGGATGGAAATTTGTGGCATAATGTTCCAGGACTCGAAACAGAACTGTGAAGTCCCATATGACTCAGACAAAGAAATAGTCAGAAAAAGGAAGACGCAGACTTCTGCATCTGGGTGAACAGCTGTAGAAAACAAAGCCTTGTCCAATATTGTGGAGTGGTCAGAGAAGAGAGATGTCAGAAAGCAGGCTATACAGATTCTTAAATAAAATCCTTCAACAGTGTTTAATTTCTAATAACTGCTTAGAAATTATTTTTTTTGGTAAAGTTTTATGACATTTTCTCCTTTTTTTTCTTAATTAATTATGAAAAATCCCTAGATTTGAACTGCCTATAATTGCCATCAGAAATTTCTCTTCCACTGTGATATTCAAACCTTACTGAAGTGTATAATGTCAGATCAATATGTTTGCTTCTTCCAACTGTAGTATGATATTTGAAAATCTGAAAAAAATAAATGTGTGTGTGTATTCATACATGTATATACATATATACACACAGAGGAAGAGATAGGAAAAAAAAAAGTCACCTTAGATACAAAATGCCTTCCAAAACATTACTCTTTAGAGGGCCATAAGGACAGAGCTGGTTTTAAATGACAGCATGAGCTCAGAGGCTTAACCTGCCTATATATAATGAATAAATCAATCTGTCTTGTTTTAGTCTTTGACTACTAAATTAATATCTATGCTGATTATCTCCTGCTAGGAATTCTTTTGTCTTCCTTTGAAAAAGTTTTTTTCCAGGGAGGTCACAACAGCAAATAATTTATTTTAATTGCTAAAAGAAAAAATCCATCTGACAATTGGTTTTCATTTCTCTTGCCAGCTGAACTGTCTCCTCAACAGGCAAGCCATAATTTTCTTTTGTGCATGTGTGTGTACTCTTTAATTTCTAATGCTTACAAAATAAACTCCTATCAACTCGTATCAGAACTGTAATTTTCTCTCTAACTTTTTTTTCCATTTCCCTCCAAATTTTCATTGCAGCCATATAATGAAAACACAGGTTGTTTGATAAATGGGAATTGTCATTGAAAACACTTGAGTATCTTCATAATATATATAACATACAGTAGAACATAATATGCAATTTTATTTTAGATAAGTGTGGTGAGGCAAAGAACACAGAGGTCATCATGGATCAGTGTAAATAGTTTTCATTTACATATTTTAGCCATCTTATCAGTCAGAAAATAAAGGTTTTATGTTCAGTTTCTTTGGGTATTGAACTCAGGAAATGAAATCTATGTATCCTGAAACTAGCCCAAAACATGTGGCTTAGTCATGATTCCATGTTAAACGCAAAGTGTAATCAGATTTTTAAGTATCACACGAAAATCTTTGGAAAGATATTCTTTTTTTTTTTTTTCAGAAGTATGTAAAGAGTCTGTCCATAGTTTCCACAGCTGATAGAGAATCAGAGTGCAGTCCTAAGGAGTAAGAACAGATGGAGTGTTTGCATCTAATGCAGGAGAAGGCCATAATTAATGGTCCTTTAACCTATATGCTGCAGAATGCTGATGCTTTATCCATGCAGAAATGCAGAGCTGCTGAGAAAGAATTTCTGCAGTGACTGTTAGGTAGCAATGAGTTAGAGAATTCCTTTTTGCCCTCCAACTTCACCCCATTGTTTCATTATAAAAGGAAGGAAAAATTTCACTTGTTTCCACATTTACTCTTCTGTATCACACTTTATCTCCATCTAAAAGTCTGAAAAGACTTGCAAACGGACTCTGATAGCAAAACACTAGTCATTTGTATGAAAGTATAAGAGCTTATTATCTGTGCCTTCATGAGGTATTTTGCTGCTGGCCCAGATGGAGCTGATGGCTAAATATAAACAACTTCAGAGTATTAATTAATAAAGTACAAAGCGTGCCTCTTAAAAGGGCACGTCATGTACATCAGATCCAGCTTTCTTTACAATTTAAAATGTTGTCTGGTTGAGTGTATGTAATGCAGTACAATGTCATCTGACATAGATCTGACCACAACTTTCCAAAATTCAGTTAATTACATACACAATGTCAATTTCTTTAATAACAATTAAAAGAAGAAACAGATATTGCCCAATAACAAGAAAGTTTTATGTGATCTTCCTCCCCTCATCAGGGAAAAGTATCTTTTCTTCAGCTTCATCTGGATAGATTATTTGCTTCCAAGCATTGTCTGCATTTGAGCTCTGGCCAGTACATCACTGACTGATGCAGTTAGTGAAGAGGGCTGCATACAGATATGGTAGAATAAGGTTTTACAGAGATGGGGCCCATAATTGTCTCTTGCACAGATTATCAGGCAAAATTACTGACTAGTTTTAACTGATAAGGGCACAACTATACTTTCTGCTGTAACTATGGCGAAAATTATTTGCAACTGAAAAAAAATATCACTAACTTTTGGAAAAAAAACTTACATATAATTTGAGTATTTAGGGTTGTTTGGTCATAATCCATGACAAGAACTACAACAAAAAGTAACAGAACTCAACTGCTCTGGTTTTTTTTATTCACCTAGAAAAGACTCATTCACCTTTCATATAAGAAGATATTTAACTTTAAAAAAAAAAAAAGTATGATATCTTTCTTCCTCACTTACAAACCACCACTGACTTACAAAGAATTCTATTACAGCTCTTCTATAGCATAAGCTTTCATAATCTGTCTTCCCCAACAGTAGTTAGGCACAGATGTTATTTTATATGCAAAATGCCTAGGACTATTTTACAATCTTGACCAGATCAGAACTTTGGATAATTTTAAGAAAACTGGGTTGTTTTTTTTCGCATATGCAGACTTTTATTACATATATAGACATAGAGAGATTTTCATAACAAAACCTGAAACTCTATTAAGATTTTTTCAATAAATGCTTTTTTAGTTCAGTACCAGGACAAAATCAATGCACTTTAAGAGCATCCTGCTGCTCTCTGGAAACAAGCAATCCAGCAGAGAAAAGGTTTTCAAATGCCCATCTCTGAGTCCATTCTATTTTACAATATCACCTCTTACAAAAAAAGCACAAAATGACCACTAATGTAATCAGATTTTTGTTATTTAACAAAGCTTGGTATATATGTAAGATTTAGATAAATAAAAAGGATAAATATAAGGAATCATTCTTAAGTCTGCTGTGATTAGCATGGCATTATAACCACACACAAAAGAAAACTCTTCCTCCTATTTATATCTTATTTCCATGAATATATTAGAGAAATAGTCAGAATAATGGAGGAGTTGCTCCTATCTAGAGTTCCCGTATACAATATAGTTTTACTCATGTTTCTGACATGTGAAGACACATATCAGTGTTGATTCTAGGCAAAGAAGGTTGCCAATCTCTGACAGGATCAGAGATCAATTCTAAACAGCATTTTAAAAATCTATGCTTTCATCTGTTATACAAGTTAAATCACAGCTATATTGGGAATGTTGTCCTTCTATATGTTAAAATATTAACTCTAAAAAAATACTGACATAGCCAGAACTCTAAGCCCACTTTTAAAAAAGCCAGGTGTCCATTCTTGGCTATCCTTAATACAGCCAAATGTCAGAGGCAAACACTGATATGCTTAGAGTGCCATCATTATTTCTGACACAGCCAGAGCTCCAGCCTCATCTCTGGTAGAGCCAGTGTTCCATAGCAACCATTTGACACAGCCAAAGCTCTGTCCCTTATCATTGACATTACCAGGGCTTCACCAGCAACTCTTACAATTTTGGCTTCCATGACAATATCTGTAACAGGAAGAGCTCTTGCCTTTTCTCCAGTGCTTGGTCTCACTGTCCTTCATAAAAAGGTGATGTTCATATCAGTAATAAACTCAGAACTTCTTATTTTATTTTGACATCGTCAGCATTCTTTCTATATAAATGATATTTTTAAAGTTTTATTCTCAGCCTTGGTATGATCAGGATTATATGTCAACAGCTGATATAAGCAGAAGCATGTGCAGGAACACATCCTTGATCCTGAAATATCTAAGACCTATCCTCATATACCAGTTCTCTAATGGTAAATGCAGATATAGCCAGAGAGCTGTCCACTTCAGTGATGCCAATTCCATCTGTGAAGAGCAAGGCATCACGGCAGAATGTGTTATCTATTGCATTTCTTCTACATCCAGATTTCCACTGCAAGTACTAATCATAGAAAATTACTCTGATCTTAACTTTCCACAGTGAAACCCAATTTCCAGTTATTCATAATTTGGCAAAAAATAAGTTTGCTCACAAGCAATTTTCAGTTCTGGCTCATATGGTTTTTAAAGAGTCACAGCTAAAATAGTTATACTTTAAAAATATTACAGGACATATTTATTTTTCCTCTCATATTTGTTGACACAAGACTCATAAATTGAAGGCTTCTTATATCATACAGAAAAAAAACCCCATCTTTTTTATACCATATCTTCAACGCGTTCAATTTAAAAACAATAAAATTAAATCTGTGTTGTTTTGAGGTTTTTTTGTCCATTGTTTAGGAGACTAAATGAGACACTTGGATTTCACTGTCAAATGTATGGATTTCACTGTCAAATGTATTGTTGAGATCAGGCATGAGAATTTTACTTTTTACTTATAATAAAAATTAAGAATCTTACAGCATCACATGACTTCTTTTAGTGAACTTTTACTCAACAGAATAAACATTGTAAGACTGTGATGAGACACCCTTTCCTCATCTCTGTGATGGAGAAAATTCCCAGGTAGAAAGAATTGTTTAATATTTATCTGCAAACGCAAAATGACTTCTGGAAACATTCATTTGGACACTAAGTTGCACAGCTCTTGGCTGGGGTTCATTCTGGTCTGCTTGGTCCTCCGTGGCTGCATCCACCAGACCCAGTTAATCAGCCAGGTGAAGCTACATGACAATATGGATAGAGCAGGTGAGCTGCTGAAAACAAGGGATATGTATCAATATGTTGGAGAAACTTGAGACTTGTTTCTCATTACATCATTTAACTTTTTTGATACCCAGTGAGAGTTAACAGGTTTTCTTTAGTATGAATATCTATATCTATATCTATATCTTCTACCAATTCTAAGAACTGTTTATCTGAACTGGAAAAATTGCTCAGCATATGTATATGATTAGTAAATCACTTAATGCTTTTCTGAAGTTTTCTGAACATTCTGTTGGAAAGTGACCCTAGAGTCTTACCTTGCAATTTGCAGTTGCTGAAAACTGTTTTGACTGAAAATTGGAAATGAGAATACCAGGCATCTCTTCTGAGATGATTTCTTAGTTTCTCATTGTTAATATGCAGACAGAAAGTGTTATATGTGTGAGAATAATAAATGACAGATATGTTAGTGCATTATTTGTGTTTCTTTCCTTCACCATGTACACTTTCCTTTTGCAAAGTATTTCCTAAAGCAAAAATATATGTTTCTTAATATTTAACCATAGCATCCCTTTCTATTGCACCAAGAGAGTGGATAAGGAGAAAGACTTATTGCTTAACTAGAAGAAGGTAAAACTGGAAGAACATGAATAAAAACATGCTCAGGGAAAGACCAGAGTACTATAAGTAAGCAGAATACCGGACGGATGATGCAAGGAACAAAATAGAAAGGAAGAACAGAAGGATAATCGCAGAATTGGAAAAAATATAAGTTATAGATAAGAGTGCATAGATAAGGTAACAGACATATTGAAGGTAAAAGGAATAGGACAGACTAATGGGGAAACTAGTCTTATGTATTCTGTGCAGACATGAAGTCAAGAGTCCTAGTTTAATCTTAGATACCTATCAAGTAACTATAGAACTTGCTTAAAGAACTCTTCGGGAAGCAGAATGTGTATTGAGGCTCAGAAACTAGCAAATATTTCTAGTCTTAACATATACAGTTTAAATATATACAATTTTTTTTTGTTCTTGTTCCAGGGGTAGATGTGTGTGCCATGGAGCTAGAGATACCACTCCTTTCCAGTGGTCTAACTATCAGCAGTTCAGTTCCACCTGGCTTCTCCCTGCTCTCCTCCTTGCATCCAAAATAATGTGTTCAAAACATGTTATCT
This sequence comes from Lorius lory, assembly GCA_025629905.1. Lineage (NCBI taxonomy): Eukaryota > Metazoa > Chordata > Aves > Psittaciformes > Psittaculidae > Lorius > Lorius lory. The sequence continues at coordinate 6,939 of JAOSLQ010059122.1, read as the reverse complement.
TCACCAATCAAGAACTGAAAATAATAGGGAGTTTCTATCAACCCTAATCCAGGTGGGATTCAAATATCCCAAACATCAGATGTTTACAGTGGAAGTGTCTACATGTAACCTAAATCTATAAGCACCTACTAAGCCCAGTGGAGGTCTAGTCAATAGAATTGATGGATTCTAGAAATACAGAGTCTAGACATCACATGGGGGTGTCTATTTTAGGGGTACACTGAACTCTGGGCTCCAGTGAACATATTGACTAGTCCTTCAGTGGCAAAAGTGGTTGTGTTGGTATCCAGGTCACATACAGATACCTAAATATAGGCCAGCTAAATCCCACAACACACAGTAAATTTAATACTAGTTTTGGTAGGATAACATTTAATACCCAGAACAGTCCTCCTAAGAGCATTTATTAGTGATGCATGCCAAAGAAGACTTCTTATTAGGGCAGAAACTATTTTAAAACTTGGAACAAAGAATTACTTTTTAACATGAGGCATAGAGATACAGATAAACAAATTTCCATCTGTGGTCCCTAGCTTCAATGCTTTAAAAATCTGCTATGGTTAATTTATCATGATAGGCTAGAGTTTCACCTCCAGCTTAAATCTACCACTCCAGTCATATCAAGGCTTCAGAGGAAAAGGATAATTTCCTAATTGATTGCTGCAAGCCGTAGGGTTAGAAAAATCCACGGCACTTATTATCAAAGTTGAGACAAAGCAAAAGTTTCCATGACACCTCCAGAGTGTATCACAATTCCAAATCCTGTATTTGTTGAGGCCTGATTCATGAGATGTAAATACTTGATACTGAGAATATTTCCTTTTAGAATAAGAATTTTGACACAAAAGACGAAGAAAGTAAAAATATAATCTTTATTAATACCTTTCTCAAGTTAATAATTTTGTGAAATTTTGTTTGCAAAAAATAATTAGAAATAACATCAAACAAAAGTTTTATACTCAAGTATTCCTAAGGCACTGAAGCAATAGTGCTAAAAATACTAATGAGAAAACTCTGTTGTCTTACTTGCAAGACAACCAAAAGATCTTGAAATGTTTGCACAAGGTTTACTGCTCAAATATATAGAATGATGTAACAAATGAAGGTTTGCATATTTATGTTTGTTTAATTTTTCTTTTAAGAGCCTTTCATATTTTGGAGTTTGCTTTTTGTATTTTTGTTGGTGCTTGTTGTTGTTGTTGTACTGGCCCTATAAAATTTTACTATATGAAAAGAAAGATGTTAAATTTATATTTTGCACTTGCTTGGTTTGGGGTTTTTTGTAATTGTATGCAAGATTTTTGCTACAGATTTTAGCAGGGATAACTTTTTTTACCATGTATGTAGAATGGTGTTGGAACTCCAGAAAGTTCAATATGTATCTGGAACATTAAATGCACTATTTTTTTTTTTATTTTTTTTTTTTTTTTTCTAACTTTAGAGTGTAAAGGGTTGCAGCTTGGTTTGCATCAGGGCACTGAATGCTCCAGAATTCAAGGCTTGGGTTTTTTAAGTCTTGAATTTGGCTTTGATACACCTATCTTCACCTTGTTGTTTCCCTCAGACATACCTTCAGAAAATGCATTTTGAGACATTTATATAATGTAGGCCTCTAAAAGGGTAATGGAGATATGTGTGGGGCAACAGCCTTCTCAGCTGTAGTTGATTGACTGTGGCCAGCAGTTAAGCACTATTGCTTCCTCATTCAGTAGCATGGGGGCAAGAACTGGAAGAGCAAAAGCTGAAAACTGGTGAATCAAAATAAAGGGGTTTAATAAGTGAAACAAAGATGTCTGAACAAGCAAGGCAAAATAAAGCATACACTACTTCCCATTGTTAGGCAGATGTGTAGCCATTTTAGCCCTGCAAGCATGTGTAACCTTACCTGGAAAGACAAAAGCCATAACCCCAAATGTTCTTACTTCTTCCTCCTTTCCCTGAGCTTTTACTGCTGAGCATGCTGTCCCATGATACAGATTATCTCTTTGCCCAATCTGGGTAAACCATCCCAGCTTTGTCTCCTCCCAGTTTCCTGTACATCCTCAGGCTATTTGCTGCAGAGACAGAGTGGTGGGAAGAAAATCTCGATGCTGTGCGAATACTGCTCAGCAACAGCCAAAACACTGCTGTGTTATCAGCACTGGTTTAGTCACAAACCCAAACCACAGCAACATATATACTGCTATGAAGAAAATTAACTCAATTCCAGCCAGACCAAATACACCAACTCTGCTCTTATACCATGACAGCCCAAAGACAATGAATAAAGAAATTTTTGTAACAGCTCAATGCTCTTCACTTCTACCATAAGTGATGGAATTACTGTTATTTCCCACTCTCATCACCATAAATACATACATGAGAACTTAGCCATAAAAAATATGGCTTTTCAGATAAATAATTTTTTTTTTCAGATTAAAAAATTGAAAGATATAATTAGGATGTTTTATACTCTATATCAACACAATAATGCTTTGTGGCTAAAGATTTGCATCTTTCAAAAACGTAAAGCCAGAAATTAGCCTAAAGAGAAAATTATTCAGAAAGTCTAGGAATACACTATAACAGCATCTGTTTATGCAAGGTAAAATTGAAAGGTAAGTCCAAATTGAAAGGTAAATCAATGAACCAACTGCGAAAGATAAATTTGAAACTGCCTCTGTTAAAGAAAAGGGTGAATAAAAAGGTAAAAGCTGTTGAAAGGACAGAGAGAAGGAGAAAAAGAAAACGGGAGTGCTTAGATCCACAAAGGCTACAACCTTTGAAGTTATTTGTATCTGGAATACAGACCCTCTTTGGTGGTAGAATGTTCAAGAAAAGATCACCTTTAATCAACAGGCTCTCTTGGCATATCTGAAATTTTTCCTTTCTGTTTATCAGATTCACATGAAAGTCTTTCTCTGGAGAAAGTCCAGCGCAGGGCCTCAAAGATGATAAAGAGACTGGAGCACCACTATATAAGGAAAGTTTGTGAGAGTTGGAACTGTTCAGCCTGGAGAAGATAAGGCTCAAGGGATATCTCATTAAGGGAGTGTATAAAGAGGATGGAGCACAAAATAATGGTCACAAAATGAAACATTATTGTTAATCTCAACATCAAGAAACATTTTTTTACTGTGAGGATAAGCAAGTACTGGCACAGGTTACTCAGAGAGATTGTGGAGTCTCTGTTCTTGGAGATATTAAAAAACTGTCTAGACAAGATCCTGAGCAGCTGGCTGTAGGTGGCCCTGTTTGAACAGGGGATTTGTATCAGGTAATCTCCAGAGATTCCTTAGAACATCAAACATTCTGTGATTCAGATAATGTAGATAGCTCAAGAATAGAAATTCACACTTGAGTTGGTAACTCCCTTACAGTCACTGAAGAGATAAAGTCTCACCCAGAATGCAGTTTAGTTTACAATAAAATAAGGATAAAATTTACCTAACACAGCTATTCCTTTGCATCAAATAGAAAGACAAAATATGATTACTTTTCACAGCAACTTCTCCACTGGAGAAAACCACAGATAATAAAAGACATGAAACTCTGTATCTTCATTTTTGTTCTTTCTCTTTTTAATCTGTTAAATCTGAAACAGTGCATGTCTGGAAAGACTATTTTTTTCATGTACTCCTCATAGAGTGATTGAGAAGTTGCAATAAGTTTCTTTTGCAACCGCACTGTGGTGCAAGTGAAAATGACAACAGGGTATCACAGAACTTATTATAAAATTATGGCTGTTAGATGAGCTCTGAATGAATGCATCTAGCTTGACATTTTTGTTCTCATCACTGCCTACTGTGCTAAGTCTCACCAATTTACCATTTGCAGATTTGGAACATGAGCCAATGAATTGTTTATCAAACAGCTTAAATTTCTTGGCTTATATACATGAAAAGTATGTCTGCATTTTAAAGTATATTTCAGTAGCTGACTGAAGAGACTACTTGCTTTCTTCTTTCTGTGTTTCAGATTTGAGGCACCAAGTCCATTATCAAAAGCAAATACAGAGGACAGTAATGTAAAACTTATGTCTCTGAACATGTGGCTCCATGTAGAGTCAATAAAAACCAAAAGGGATTTGACATCATGATTTCTTTTCTTCAAGGACTTCCACTTCAAAATAGGTTGAATTGTTCCTTAGAAATATCTCCCTTAACTGTAAATGGAGCCTACAATGATTAGATCACTCTTAGTTACCTGATTTTTAGATTTCTAATTTACAAAATATATGTTACGCTCTTCACCTGCTAATAAGACCAAGTGCAAGGTCCTGCATATGGGTCAGGGTAACCAAAAGCACAAATACAGGCCGGGTGGAGAATGGAATGAGAAAAGCCCTGAGGAGGACTTGGGGTGTTGGTTGACAAGAAGCTTAACATGATCTGTCAAGGAGCGCTTGCAGCACAGAAAGCCAACAGTATCCTGGGCTGCATCAGATGTGTGACCAGCAGGTCGAAGGAGGTGATCCTACCCCTCTACTCTGCTTCTGTGAGACCTCACCTGGCGTACTTTGTTCAGCTCTGGGGCCCCCAAAATAAGAAGGATTCAGACCTATTGGAGCGAGTCTAGAGGAGGGCCATGAAGATGATCAGAGGGCTGGAGCACCTCTCCTACAAAGACAAGCTGAGAGAGTTGAGATTGGTCAGTCTGGAGAAGGGAAGGCTCAGGGGAGACCTTAGAGCAGCCTTCCAGCACACCTAAAGGGGGCCTACTAGAAAGCCGGAGAGAGACTTTTTGAAAGGGTGTGTAGTGATAGGACAAGGGATAATGGCTTTAAACTGAAAAAGGGTAGATTTAGATTAGATATTAGGAAGAAGTTCTTTACTGTGGGGATAGTGAGACACTGGATCAGGTTGCCCAGAGAAGCTGTGAATGCCCCACCCCTGGAAGTGTTGAAGACCAGGCTGGATGGGGCTTTGGGCAACCTGGTCTAATGAAGATGTCCATTCCTGTGGCACAGGGGTTGGAACTAGATGATGTTTAAGGTCACCTTCAGCCCAAACCATTTTATGATGCCATTATCCATTTGGTCTTATCTGAAAGCTGAGACTGATTATTACATGTTTTCTTTTGTTAACAAACTTCTGCTCTCCCATTCATAAAAAGGAAATGGTATTAACAATTTCCTTTATCTGTAACTTTCCTGTAAACTATTAACCTGCACTCATTACCTTAAATGTATTGTTAATCCTATTTTCAAAGTTCTCATCCTCCATTCATTGGTAAGTATAGAGTCCACACATACCGTGTTAATGTTATAGTATTAAGTGCAATAATGGACGGCTATAGTATGAGTAGCGTCAACAGGTGGGTGATTCACCAGTGTATTATGGCTGTTATTCACCACACAGGGTACAATATTCTTGCAATACACTTGTAGAATTTACAGGGATTACTCACTTCTTAGTGGTTTTGAAATTCCCCAGTCCAAAGTTATTTTTTTTGCCATTGTGCTCTATTATGAAAGTTTTGGATTTTGAATTTATGTCCAAATGGATGTTAAGCACTAATGTCTTTACCTGTGTTTTTTTTTAATTTTTTTTTAATTAGCATATTGCGTGAATAATTGCAAATTCCACTGACTTCAACAAGACAGTGGACAATGTGGGTGAATCAGAAATACATAGTAATGGCTTACTGCCTTGTCATATATTCTTCCAGTAAGATACAAACATAGCAAATTAGACAGACAAGAATAATAGCATCAAGATATAGTTTCCGTGTTGTATTAACACAGAAAATAATTCAAGCAATTGCAGGGAAAAAATAAGATTCTGTAAATTTTAAAATTAATTTTATTTTTTTTGTAACTAACAAGAATATTTTCATAACAAATAGTGTATCTATTTTAATCAATATTATTTTTCTCATCTGACACTATTCCTTACATTATCTACATAAAAATATTCACAATTGGGTTTTGTGTTTCTTTAAATTAGATGTTATTATATAAAAATACCAAAGATTTTTAGTAGTTAAAGGTAGTCATATATTTACCTCACTTGCTGCTCGTCATTTAGCAAAAAAAAAAAAATTGACAGTTGGCGTTTTCTGTCTTCAAGGTGCATTTCAAAATATGTCAGGAAAACAAGGTTTTAATTGTTTTCATACCACTGCAATAGTCACATGCAGAGTTCAGCACATTACACCACTGCTTGTTATGAGCTGCCAACCTGCAGTAGATTTTTAAAATGGCAGTTGGAGCATCTCAGAAAACTTTACAAGTAACATTTTGTATTTTTAATTAGTGTGGGGAGTGAAGGTGATAAGATTTGCATGAAAAAGAGTTCAGGAATAGCGCTGAGGCCTTGGTGCTTTGACAAGCCCTGGGGCAATGAGCTGGGGCCAGACAATGTGGGGGCTGTGAGAGGGTCTGCAACATTGTGATTGAACTATTTACCTGGAGAGTTTTACAGGGGCCAATGAGATTGAACGTTGTATGTATGTGCAAGTTGGGAAAGTACCGAACAAGGGGATAAAAACGGTTTGGTGATAATAAACGAAGATTTGAGTCTCTGCATTAACTTGAGTCCATGTCGTGAAATGCCACAAAGTAGTATTAAATCACTCACTAAAGATCTATGACTAGTATATATTCCTCCATGTTCTTAGTCTTTAGCCACATATGAGCATTCATAAAATACTCTTGAATTTTCTGAAAACTCCAGACAATTCCCTTGATCACAAATACTTTTATTTTGTTAGCTTGTTTCTTCTGTGCGCTAGTAGTAAATGGACAGAACCAGCTACTAAATTATCTAAATAAAAATGTCGAACAGCTTTTAATCACTGTAAATAAACATTCAATGAACAGAAAAGTAAAAACCATTTCCCATAGAGTTTAGAAAAGCTGAAGAAAGAATGAAATAAATATGGTGAGTGGCTTGTGAGAGGACGCCTGCAACACCGGAGCGGAGCGGGGGGAGATCAGCGTCCAGGAGCCTCACCTCA